>CAUYSK010023432.1:0-32088 GCA_963575035.1 Avahi laniger | reverse complement strand
GGCGTTTGGGGTTGGGTTTTCTTAGCCGGCCCCCCCCCACCACACCCAAGGCCCCAACTTTCGACTCTGCAAAAAAAAAAAAAAAAAAAAAAAAAAAAAAAAAAGTACAGATAAGATGGTTTCTATTGAAGATATCATTTGTTATATAATATTATTAGAAAAAGGAAAGAGCAAAATGTTAATATAATGGGTATCTTTTTTTTTTTTTTGAGACAGAGTCTCACTTTCTTGCCTGGGGTGAGTGCCGTGGCGTCAGCCTAGCTCACAGCAACCTCAAACTCCTGGACTCAAGCCATCCTACTGTCTCAGCCTCCCAAGTAGCTGGAACTACAGGCATGCGCCACCATGCCTGGCTAATTTTTTCTATATATTTTTAGCTGTCCAATTAATTTCTTTCTATTTTTGCTTGAGACGGGGTCTCGCTCTTGCTCAGGCTGGTCTCAAACTCCTGAGCTCAATCAGCCTGCCTCGGCCTCCCAGAGTGCTAGGATTACAGGCGTGAGCCACGGCGCCCGGCCAATATAATGGGTATCTTTAAAGAATGTCATGAGTGTTAATTTTTTCTCATCTTTTTTGTTATTCCCAAGTTTTCTATAACAGGAGTATATTACTTTCAAAAAAAAAAAGTCTACTTTAAAACAGTCTTTAAAGTTAGATAATATAAAGTCAGTGTATTGTAAGAAAAGCAAGAACTAAAATCTATACTTCTAAAGATTTTTTAAATTGATAAAGTAACTATAAAGTTTATAGATTTGTTCTTTTATGTTTACAGATTTTTCTAAATTTTATTATTTATTTATTCATTTATTTACTTATTTACTTACTCACTCACTTACTTATTTAGAGACAAGGTCTGGCACTGTCCCCTAGGCCGAGTGCAGTGGCGCAATCATAAGCTCACTATAACTTTGAACTCTTAGTCTCAAGTGATCCCCCCACCTCAGTCTCCTGAGTAGCTAGGACTACTGGTGTGTGTCACCATTCCTGGCTTAAAAATTTGTTCTTGAGGAAAAAAAAATTAATTAATTAATCTTACCTGTTGCTTTCCGTGCGAGTTCCATGCTCCACTGGGGTTTTGTGGTGGGTATGCTGTCACAGCCTGATGAATGCTGGGGTATTAAAGCAGATCGGGAGCTAGCTGGCCGAAATTTAGAGAGTCCTAAAATACCAAACAAGAGAAAAAAGAAGGATTCATTTCTTTGTTTTCCAAAAGAAGAAAAAAAACCTGACAAGTTTTTATAAGTTAGCCTTAAAAACAGATGCAATTCAATCAAAGAAAAAGTCTTACAATGAAAAGAATATTATTTTAAAACTACTAAAAATCCCATTTAATACTTTGTCATGTCTTGATGTTGAATCAACTGTTCTGCCTGAACTGCCAATCAGTGTCTCAGAGATAACAATGTAAATTGTATATGGGATAATTACAAAGTATTGTTTTATGTCAGTTATTAGACTGGTTCATTACAATGGTAATAGAAGATCTAATAAATGTAAAAAGAAAAAATACTTTGTCATGGTTCCTGTGAGCTTAAGTGTGAGAACAATATGCATTTGAGAGAGACCATAAGCTTGAATGAATTGCTGAACATATAAATTAAATCCTATATTGTGGGGCAGGAACTTTTTCATATTTTTATTATTTATGTGGAATTTTGAATTTAGTAAAGTTTGCCCTGCTTCTCTCCAAATTTGCTAATAATTTCCATTATAAAATTTACTAAACAAATAGATGAAACTGATTTAGAGATTACGGAAGACATTTAAAACAGGAAATCGTTTATGTATAATCTGAACAGAACTGTAGTAGGAATCTGGAGATCCAGATTTTGATTACAAACTAGAAATACATTCTGGGCAAGACAGTCTCTCTCTTTGTGTCTTAATTCCTTCACTTGTCACATGGAAAAGTCCTAAGATTTGGGTCTATCCCTTAGTTGGCCATTACTTGGGTATGTCATCTAGGGCAAGTCACTTAACATCTCTCTGCTTATTTACTTAAATGGACAGAATAAATAATTGTTATGATCTCTTAAATTATAAAAGCCAAACTATTCATGACCTATCAGTTTTCAAATATATGCTGACTCATATTCTACCTGCAGCCAGTTCTCAAATTCTATTAACTTCATCTTAGACTATTAGAGAGTGAAAAAATAATTTAGGTGTCACAAATAAAATTAAAACAAAATGTCAGATAAACAAAAAGCCAACCAATGTCAGTAAGAAGGTCTTAGCACAACTGTAACATGATAAATACAAAAAAGAAAAAACCTTGTGCTTGCTTCGGCAGCACATACACTAAAATTGGAACAATACAGAGAAGATTAGCATGGCCCCTGCGTAAGGATGACAAATTAAAAAAAAAAAGAAAAAACCTCACTCAAATGTAAAGATCATAAAAGACAACCAATAGGATTTTCAAACAATAAAAAAGTACCCAGAAAGGTGGGGAAGGGGGGAGTCATACTCACAATGGAAGAAATGCATGAAAAAGTAAACCTGAGTTGTTATTTTACAGTTATTCTGTAAATTTTAAATTATTAAACTGATGACAATAAAATAGTGCTGTGAGAGATATGAAAAATGATATCAACTACAAATGAATGAATTATAATTTATGCATCAATATGAATTTTAGAAACAATGCTGAGTGAAAAAAGTCATATTATACTATTTTCATAAAAATTCAAAAAGCAAGTACAAGTGAACATATAGGATCACATATCTATGTGGTACACTATAAAGAAAAGTAACAGAATGAAATTGAGAAAAAGAAAAAATGAAAATCCAAGACAGTAGTTATTTGTAGTGCGAAGGAAGGAGAACAGGACCAAAGAAGAAGCACATAGGGAATATCTATGATGGTATATAATGTACATGTTAAGTTGGGTGGCAAGGTCATAGAGATTGGTTTTATTACTATATTCATGACTTACATGTAAGTTATATCAAAGCTTTGTTCCTTAAAAATTAAAAAATGCTATGACATAAATTGGTATAATCTCTTTAAAAAGGATTATGGCAATCTGTATCAAGAGCTATGAAAATCTTCTAAAGACAAATATTTCACAATATAGCTAACACTAATCTTTTCACTAATAATACATTTTGAAAAATGTATCCAAACAATTTGACAAAAAAAGGAACAAAAGGTTGTATGAAGATATTCAGTGCAGAATTATCTATAACTAAAAATTAGAAACAATCTAAATGCCTATCGATAGGGAAATGATAAGGTAAATTATAGTACATCAACTCTACAGTGCCTTACAAAGTATTTTCAAAAGAAAGCATGATGTTTTTTGAGAGATACATGCAAAATTCTATGACAATATTATATGGCATAGGCAGGCAAAAGGAGAAAGTAGTGCTATGAGCAGCATTAACATCAGTAAAAAATAATCTTTAATGTAAGTATGGTTACATTATTAAAAAGAAACCAGACCTAATATTTTATTTTAAAGTTAAATCTACCACATATACACAAAGAAGAAATTAAAGCCATTAGAAGAAATATGACAAGTGACTTTTATAAAAACAAATTCATAAGTATGCCAAATATTTTTGAAGGACCAAAATAAAACAGAAAAGTTTTAAAATAGCTTTTTTAAAATTTATTATTTTACCAATGTTATAATCTGATATAATCTAATATTTTATACTGGCCAATTTTAAACTTTATAGTTAGTTGTTCATTTGAAAATAATGCAACACAGCTTAGAATACTGATATCAGTAACTCTCTCTCCATCTTGCCAAAGACAGCAGAACACTAATCTTACCTGGAGTTGATGGTCTTTCAAGCATGTTCAAATGATGGGAAATGAAGGCCTGGCTATCATGAACAGTATCCATATCAATCTCCTCCTCATCTTGAGAATTTGAAAACTAAAACACACACACACACACACAAAAAAACAAAGGAATAAAAGAGCCATTACATCACTTAACATTTGGATCTTAGCTCTTAGGAAAAGTAGCTGAGAGGCCACAGGATGCACCCCCATAAAATCTTAAAAGGCAAAGTAGTCTCTTTTCCTCAAAAGGTATTAAGAGAGAGAAAAGATTATGTGGTCCAGCCTCCAAAAGAAGCTGATTAGAAATTACTGGAAATGTAACAGCAACTAAAATCTACTCCTATGTTGTGGGAAAAAGTAGTGTGCCTCAGTGGTATGTGCACACATAGTTCCTTCCCCAAATAGAGAAGAAATATGTGACGATAGAAGTTAAATAATTGGTTGGAATGTCTTAGAAGGACATTTGAATTCTTCTGTGATTCAGCCTGTCCCATGTATTCCTGCTAAGGAAAAACCATTGCAAGTATTCAAAAAGATTTACAAGAAGGCGAATGTCCTACACTGTTAATACAGGTTTAACCTGTATTTCTTACTCTGATTTTGAGTTTGACTTTACTGCTATCCTCATTCTTCTCCAGTATTTGACCAGGTTCTAGTGGGGACCCCAGTGGTGTATCAGCCTTCCTCTTCACTCCCTGCTGATGAGCTGATATATTACATGATGCTTCCTTGGCAAGGTGATCATCTTCCTGCGGCAATATTCAAGATCAAAATTAGATTTTTGAAGACAAGCAGCTCATATTATAGCTGAAAACTAATAACTATAGCAACCATGCAGATTAGAGCATGCCCAGTGGCTAAAAGTTATTAGCAATGGGCTTAAAATGAATTTAAATTTAACCTTTTCCTATCGGCTAGTATTTTTTGGGAGAGGAGGGAGGTATTTAAATGAATTTAAGAGCTTTTCCCCAAAGAATATGTCTTCTGGTGTCATTTTCTCCTCTTACCCTGAAGTATGCATAAATTAACCTATATGGGCAAGAATTATAAGCATATTCATTTTCACAGGTTTCTAAATATTTATATCTGAAAGAGCTCTTTAATGAGACTTCATTTTCTATGAAAGTATTTGTCTTCTTCATAACCCAAACTCCAGGATAAATTTTAAATTTACACAAATAAATACAATTATATTTCAGAAAATTTAGGTGAATAAGTAAATTTCAAATGACTAACATTAACTAGCATTGAGAGAATCTGAACTTGTTAAAGTGTCAAAACACCAGTAGGGAATTGCCAGGCAAGTAATCTGGTCTAAATATTGGTGAAAAATGAAGCTTGAAATTTTGGAGACATTTTGTCATCATAAGAAAATCATTTCAGAAAAACCGTCTTTAAATTATAGTAAAATGATTAACATGTATCCTAAAAGTCTTTCTATAAAAAGTTTGGTAATTTTATAATGCTTAGGTAGAAATAAAAGCTTTTCTAATAGCAAACAAACACAAACATATATAAATTTTAAAAATGAAATGCATAGTCTCCCCCCAAATCAGCATATTATTCATTAACCTGATCATTCATTCATTCATTCATTCAGTTATTTATGTATTTATTTCATTCAACAAGCAGTTTCCAGGCATTTATCACATGTTTAGAAGTATGCTAGGTATTACACAGAGTAACAATTTAAAAAGATAGGGCCATTAACACAGCTTGCCATTAACACGTATGGACGAGACAGGTTAGTATGTAATAGGTTAAATATTCATTTTTATCTTCTATTACTCAGAGAAGAAATTCTATGCTCAAGTACAAAAAAATCTTATGCCATCACAAAAGGAGTAAATGGACTGGCAGCACATCATTTGTTATGTGCAGTTATGCAGTTGTCAGTAGCATTTTATATATTGTGAAGTGCTAAATAAATGTCAGCCAGCAGGTTTTAAAATGGCACAAGAAACTTGCGTTAGTGGCTATAAAATTCACCAGTTCATAGGAGACAACTTTCTTCTTTAGACGGCTCTATATAACAAAATTACACATCTTCTGTAATACATGTGATTCTTACAGGGTTCTGAAATCCAACTAGCTGCGCATGACTGCTTGGAGTATTCACAGCTTCTTGGTTGCCTGCTACAGCCTCTGGAATTATGGTGGGATTCAAGACAGCTTTTTTCTCCTTTAGATTAAGAACCAACCCAAGCTCTGGCAAGGGTAAACAGGAAGGTCTACTAAGGCCAAAAAGTGTGAAGTACAAGTCCACAGCACCACACCGTAACCTCCAGTCATGTGAAGTACCTAAGAAGCAAATAATAAAGAAATAAAAGTCAACATGCACATTTATCCATAGATTATTAACTGTTCCACAACCTGTACACACGGAATTTCATAATTGAAAAAAATTTTATCACAACTTTCTTCTTACAAAATGAATACCAGGCATCAACTAAAATTCTAATATTCCAAAAACAGTATTTTTTCGGGCCTTAAATCTTCTTTTTAATTCTTTCTCCTCAGTAATTATTCCACATTCATTCATTCATTCTCTGTTCATCTTGTCTGATTCTCTTCATTAATAGCCTATTAGTAAGACAGCACTCCATGAGCCTTCACATACCCTATCACTGAAACAAATTCTTCTATCTCTAGGACTTATTATTTTCAGATTTTAAATATGGTAAGAAACCATACAACTACTTGACATAACACAATTTTAAATTTGGACTTATTGTAGAGAAAGAAAATATTTTGGTAAAAACTCTTACATTTGTGTTATTGTACTAGGTATTTATTTAAAATAAAATAACAGAAACAAGCAAACCACAGGGATGGCAACAGGTAGTAAGCATGTACTTGATCAGAACACGACTGCCTGGATAGAAATTCAGTTTAAATTAGTTGACAGACTACAGGCAAGTTCTTTTAATTTCTCAGAGTTTCCATTTTTTCATCTCCAAAATAAATAGTTTTGGTCTCAAATTATACCTTACCCCATAGCAATGACAGACCAGAGCACACTGATATCAGGGTTCTTTCTAACTTTCCTTTTCTCCCCAGTAGAGCACTCCAGGTAGGCATTGCTATCAAATAGAACTGACTGAAAAAAGGAAATTTATTATCTAGGGTTAGACTGTCTCTATGGTTCCTACTCAGAATTTTAAGTGACCTGGAGAATTTAAACAAGTGAACAGAAGGAATGTGGAAATTCTTAATAAGAAAAATAAACTCTATAAATACCTAATTATGACTAGGAACTATGTTTCAAAAGAGTACCATAATATTTAAAAAGGAAAAACAAAAAGGAAAAAATTTTGGACATCATAAATATTAAACTTTGTGATTTTCACCAACAAATTATTAGAATAAGTAAATAAATTATAATCTGATAGTGATTCTGGTATGATTTACTCCAACAGATAAGTAATTATTAATTATATGGAAAGGAAATCTATAATAGGAGAAATTATAAATTTACTGGGTTCATATTTCTCTAAATATGGAAAAAAGCTACCACATACTGCTAACAGAAGTCGTCAGCCAGTCACCTGCTCCTCAATGCCCACGGCATAAAACAAACTCCTAAGGCCCTTCACCTTTGGATCCTAATCTACGTAAACACTTTCAGAACTTGAGGCTTTTAAACATAACTGTTCTACCTAAAAAGTCTTTATCCGACTGGCAAACTGCTTTCCACTCCTTAAGAGCTAGCTCAAATGCTACCTCTCCATGTCTAGCATTCCAGACAGGGTTCATGCTCCTTTCTTTGGATTTCCTGAGTAGTTTGTTCTCTTTATTTTAGCAATTACTTCTTCATATTATATCTGTTCCTACATTTCTTTTTCCATTATACTAAGTTAATACACATGAAACAGCAATGTAGCAAACAGAAAGTGCTCAAGAAATGACTAGTGAATAAATTAATGTGTGACATCTTTAAAAAGGACTGCCTCTGAACGATGTGATACTTTCAATTAAAAAATAAATCTAATTCCTGTAATCCCAGCACTTTGGGAGACTAAGGCAGGAGGATCATTTGAGTCAAGGAGTTCAAGACTGTCTGAGCAACATAGCAAGACCGCATCGCCACAAAAATAAAAAGAAAAATAGCCAGCACTGTGGTACATGCCTGTAGTCCTAGTTACTTGGGAGGCTAAAGTGGGAAGACCACTTGAGCCCAGGAGTAGTGAGCTATGATCATCACACCACTGCACTCTAGCCTGGTGACAGAGCAAGACCTTGCTCTTAAAAAAATAAATAAATAAATAAATAAATAATAAATTTATTTAAGATTCTTACGCAACTAGGAATAAAGATCATATAATGTAAAATATCCTTCTTCTTAAAAATGTTTACTATCTTTCTGTGGAGGATTATTCATTTTAAAAGCTGTATAGGAACTACAAAGAACATTTTTGGGGCCAAGTGAGAAAATCTAAATATGGGCTATATACTAGGATGGGGTGGGATAATGATAATTGTGGATATGTAAGAGAATTCCTTATTCTCCAGAGTATATAATGAAGTATCTTGTGACGATGAGCATAATGCAATTTATTTTCAAATAATTAAGAAAAAAATGAGGGTGTGAATATACATACAAAGAAAGAGAAAGAAAAGGAGATAAAGTAAATGTGGTAAAATTCTAACAAATGATGAATCAACCTGAAAGTATATGGTTACTCATGGTATTATTCACTAAATTTTCCTAAGCCTTGAAATTTTTATAGACAAAATGTTGAACATAAAAAGTTACATGAAAAATGAAACAGAATCAGTTAAGATATCTGATATATGTATGAATGAGTATAGACATACATAGCTCTGTGTTTGTGTATCTATTTTCCAAGCAAAAACCATTGGAAAGATACTAGAGTACATCTCAGAATTTAAAGCTAAGTGGAGCTACCATGCATCAGGAAGTATGCAGAGACTGGGCAGCCCTGGGATCTCAAAAGTTTAAGTTTGACAAGAAAAAAATCAAACAACCCCATCAACAAATGGGCAAAGGAAATGAACAAAAACTTTTCAAAAGACGACAGAGAAATGGCCAGCAAATGTATAAAAAAATGTTTAACATCTCTAATCATTAGAGAAACGCAAATCAAAACCACAGTGAGATATCACCTAACCCCAGTGAGACTGGCCTCTATCGAAAAATCCCAAAACAACAAATGCTGGTGAGGATGTGGAGAGACAGGAACACTCTTACACTGCTAGGGGGACGGAAAATTACTGCAATCTCTGTGGAAAAGAATTTGGAGATACCTCAAAGAGCTAAAAATAGAAATATCATTCAATCCAGCAACAGCACTATTAGGCGTCTACCCAAAGGAGCACAAAACATTCTATAATGCACCAAAATGTTTAAGGCAGCACAATTCACTATTGCAAGGATGTGGAAACAACCAAGTGCCCATCAATCCATGAGCAGATTATTAAAATTTGGTATGTGTATACAATGGCATATCACTCAATCATAAGAAACATCAGTGATCTAGAGCCTCTTATACTTTCCTGGATTAAACTTAAGCCCATTATCCAAAGTGAGGTACCACAAGATCGGAAGAATGGGCTCCACTTGTACTCGCCATCAAATTGGTACTAACTGATCAACGCTAGGGTAATCACATGGCAGAAATATGCTCCAGGGATTAGGGGGATGGGGGAAGTAAATCTGCAACTAAAGGACATGGGGAGCATTGTAGCGGGGAAGGGCATGTCTTGAACCCTCATTTGGGTGAGGCAAAGACATAAAGTGTAACCATAATGTTTGTATCCTCATAATACCCTGAAATTAAAAAATTAAATAAATAAATAAAAAAGTTTGAGAACCTTCCTTCTGCATATGTGGCCACTAAAGTGACTCAGTTACCAGAAGTCCCCAGTTTCTACACCTATCTCTCAGCTCCAAATCCCCCTTCAGTGTATTTCTACAGTGAGTATTATTAGTATTCACTGAATTTTATATAAATGTATTTTTTTTTTTGAGACAGAGTCTCACTGTGTCACACAGGCTGGAGTGCAGTGGTGTCACCATCTCTCGCTGCAACCTGCCTCAGCCTCCCATGTATCTGAGACTATAGGCGAGCACTACTACGCCCAGCTAATTTTTAAAAAAATTTTTGCAGAGATGGGGTCTTGCTATGTTGCCCAGGCTGGTCTCAAACTGCTGAACTCAAGCAATCTTCCTGCCTTGGCCTCCCAAAACACTAGAATTAAGGCATGAGTCACCTGGCTAGCTGAATGGAATATGAATTTTTTAAAACCAAGAATATAATTCCTTAGTTTACCTGTCTCACTCTCAAATTAATTTCACTTTTCTAAATCCTGTTTCTATGCATCCAAGCACAATTACTCTCTCTTACTGAAAAGTTTCTGATACCAGTTGAGCAAACAAACTTTGATTCTTCAAAAGTATCTCATCATCTCATAAGATGATCCTTTTTAACTCCTATGTACTCTCTCCTATATATTTTAAGTGGGTTAAATGAATTTTATAACTATGCGAAGTCAACACACCTCAAATTCCCTTTGAAGTAAGACAGAAATAAATAAAAGAATATAATTAAATCTGTTATTTGCTCTCAATATGTGAATCAAGATAATGCTTTTATCAAGTAAGGAGATAACCCAGGAACCCCAAGAAGGAATAAGGAGCAGGCAGAGTTCAGCAGGATTTGGGGACTAGATGAAGTTCTAGCTTCTTTTGCTATTGATGAATTCTCATTGCCAATTCTTAAAACGATACTACTAGGAATGTAGCAATGTGAAAAATTCTCATGATAAAATGCTATTTTAAAATTTTTATCTTAACTACAATTATGCACACAATATACACAACATACACACACAATTATTTTTTCCTAGAAGCCAAATATAACCAAATCTTAATAGTGGTGCTATAACAGAATTATGTAGTATTTTCCTTTATTTTTTCACATAAATTCTGTAACACGATTATATTACTTTTATCATTAAAAATTGTTTTAAAGTAAACAAAAAAGGCATTTCTTAGATCAGATTCATTCATATATCCCAAAGGTTCCCTGGAAGAGAAATGACAATCCTCTGTAGTCCATTTTCCCTAATGTCCAATGTTTTACAAAAAATTCTTTTGAAAAAATCTCCCCAATTATTCATGCCATTCCCACTGTTCATACTGCTCCTATTTATTTATAATTCTAAAAAACCAAGCAATAAATTGTTTATGACTATGGTCTCACTGATCTCATTGGTTTAGATTATTGGCCCAGAGAATTCTAAATCAAATCAGTAACTGTACTACATTGCACACTATCAAAGTTAAATACTAAACATCAATCAGAGTTGGAATTTGTATAATCAAAACCTTCCAATGGGCTTCAAATATTTCACAGAAACGATCCCATTAATCTTGAACACATATTTATTTTGTCCAAACAAATCTTCCTTAGAAGGTAATAAAATAATTCTCAGTAGTTTACTATACTTTCCTCAACTATGATATCCATCATGGTCAAGATATGTATTCTTGTTAAGAATATGTTCAACACAGTAGAGTGTATGCCACATGTTAATTGTTACAGGATCCTTTACAAGTTTCTTAACTGTGTGTTCAACCTCTGGACCTAAATAACAGAAATAATAGTATCTTTCAAGGTAACCCCAGAGGCAGCAAAATATAAAACATTATGTAAACAGCAGCAATGATTCTTCTAGGAATTAGGGAAAACATTAGAAAAATAATTTAGCAATATCAGTATAAACCGGTTTATGTGTTGTTTTCTGAAGACCTTGAGAATAAGAGCCATACTATTTTCAATTTTATTATATTTCATCAAAATTATCTACTATGGTGCCTTTACTTGGGGGTATTGCACTATTATGAAACTGAAAAATGTAAGTTACATAGCTGCTTAGCACCTCAGTATTAGTAACCTAAATAATAAAATAAAATAATTAGAATTTGATATTCAATTGTGAGTCAGTGAAGTAGCCACTAATAAGATAGGCAGGACAGGTTAGTTTCCAACATTCTAGAGAGAAGATAAAGTGACACATTCAAAACTTAAAAATATTTCAATGAATACCCACTGTTTCCCCACCATCCATCTGTAATAACTCCATTTATCTTTAAGCAAAATGTATTTCAGCCTAGTTTTTGATTGCATCTTTAAATGAAAACCAGTATTACAATTTCAATCTATCAGAGACATAAGGCAAATTTTCGTTAAATATATGTAACACTTCCAATCATCCACTTACAAAAAAAAGGCAAAGAATAGAATCAATTACATAAAAGGGAATACAAAGAGCTCAAATATTGAGAAGCATAATGATAATACCATGACTACGCTAGTACAACTTTTTGAGTATTTAGTATGAGCCACTTGAGCTTTACGAATACTAACTCATTTAATCATCAGTTTGTAGAAGTAGATATCATTATCATCTGCATTTTATAAATGAAAAAAGTTTAGACAAGTCACACAAAGAGTAAATAATTGAGCTCAGATTCAACCCTTAGCAAACTGGTTCCAGAGCTCCTAAGCACTGTTATCCTGCCTCCTGACCTCACTCATATAATGTAAATTAAAACTATAATGAAATACCATGATCTCCAAGGTAGAGAAGAGTAACAATAAGTACTTTTTAAAAAATACAGGCTATATGTTATTCTACATGCACTGATTGCCCCTGGAAAGATACAGAATAAATTGGTTACCTCTGGGAAAGGCCATTAAGTGGCTAGGGAAAAGAGGTCGGAAGATTTATTTTTCACTCCTTTGTGACTTTCTGAAATAAAAATAATAATACTTTGCAGGTTTTTGTTTATAGCCCTTCAATCATTTCATACTTTCACATAATTAATATTTTTGTTTCCTCAATCACCTTGTGGAGCAAAGTGAGTATAGCCTTAACAAATGTTATCACAGCCACCACTGTGAAGGTATGTCACGCTACTTTAAAAAAAAAAAAAAAAAGACAAGACAAAAACTTTTTAACTTCAGTTCTTAAATGCTACTGAATTGAAAACCTGTTGTAAAATGGAAATACTGGAAATACACTAATAATACAAAAATTGTTTTTAAATCCCTGCTCTCTCACCAGAATTCATCAGTTTCCAAAGTTGATCTACCAAGGCTTCATTGCATAAGGGAGACTCCATGTTCTTAGTAAATGGTGGGTTCTTAGTCAACATGTTTAGAATCTTATGCCTGAAAGATTAAAAAAAACAATTAAATTGTTGCTGACCCTTTGCTGACTGACGCTAAGAGTAGGAGATGCCATAAAATATTTAGAAATTATCTATAATTCTTCCTTCCTATTTTATCATTTTCCTGCTTAGGTCTAGTTTTATGTTTAGCTTAGCTTTATTTCAAAAGATACTACACTACATCCTGAATATTTACTATTTGTTTTTTCACTAAAAAATCCTGGTGGATTTGCTTGCTCTAAAATCATTTTACTGTGCAATGAAATCTTCTAAAACCTGACTCAATCTTTCCCACCGCATTTTCTAAAATGAACATTCCATTCTGCTATCTTAAAATGGAACAACAACAACAAAAAAAAAACCAAATCACATATAGGCCAAGAAGTCTACATTTGAGATAATAAAATGAATGCAAACTTCATTATTATAGTATCTTTGTAAAGCATGGAAGTGTACAGAAGCATTTGAAATACAGAGATTGCAAAAAGGCTTCCTCAGAATAAGCTGAGGTTGTGAAGAATTGATTAAGAAAAGTATCATTATAGAGGGTAACCATTAAACTCTACTACAGGGAGTTGTTGTCTCATATGAGAGAGTACCTGAATACATTATGGAGTCTTCTGAAAAACGGGGCAATGTTTTGAAACCAAAATCTGAAAAATAAAACATCTGATGCTATAAATAGAAGACACCATAAAAAGAGGATAGAGAAAGGAAAGAAGAAAGGGATAGCAGTACTCTAGCATTTAGTGAAGGATAAAAAAGCCAGCTCTAAGTTTGAGAAATTCAAAACTCATGAGTAATTGGAATACTGGATATAGGAAGAAAGAAACTAAGTTGTAACTCTTATGGAGGTTAGCAAAACTTTAAAAAAAGTGAATTGGAGAAATTTTTATGTTTGTTGGCAGTAAGACATCAAATTGGATTTGTAATTCAGAAGGAGAAGGGAGGAAAGTGAAACTGCTAGACTGTAGTACAAATCATTTAACCCCTTTTGGTTGCAATCTGTAAAACTAAAAGATGTGAATTCTGTAAACATCTTTTAGTGCTCTGAAATTTAAGACTGTAAAGTAAGTTTAGGTGACAAAAGAAAGGCTTTTACAAGGAAATGTACATAAATAACTACAGATTCAAAACAATACTAAAAAGAGTTAACAGAAGACAGAATCCTCTGCTTAATTTTTCAGAGGTTAAATATAAAAATTCACAATAAGCACATGCTTCAGACATCTGGAACAGACCTTAAGCAAATCTTGAGAAAGTACAGGTTCATGATATGTCCATAACAACATATTTCCTTGCAAAATTGAGAATTTTTTTTAAGTATAAACTATGTGTTAGATGATATTAGGTTAAATCCAAGAGGTTCTCTAATGGTGATATAAATGAACCACACCAATTAAGAAGAAAATATGCTAAAAATAATCATAAAATAAATCTTTAAATAGATTTCAGTACAGATTGTAAGTAACAGTGCTCTGAAATTAGAATGAACCTTAACAGTTCCAAAACAGTATTAAGAAACAATTATTTAGGCCGGGGGTGGTGGCTCACACCTGTAATCCTAGCACTCTGGGAGGCCGAGGTAGGTGGATCACTCAAGGTCAGGAGTTCAAGACCAGCCTGAGCAAGAGCGAGACCCCATCTCTACTAAAAATAGAAAGGAATTAATCGGACAACTAAAAATATATACAAAAAATTAGCCGGGCATGGTGGCACAAGCCTATAGTCCCAGCTACTCGGGAGGCTGAGGCAGAAGGATTGCTTGAGCCCAGGAGTTTGAGGCTGCTGTGAGCTAGGCTGATACCACGGCAAAAGAAACAATTATTTAGATTGTATGGTATATAATTTATAAATATAGTAACTTCAAATATTATAAAAATCATGATAAAATGGTAAAAATTGTCTTCAAAACATATATCTCAAATATATGGTCTTCAAAACAAGATCTCAGAAATATGTATGCTAATGTTAGTTCTGTTAATGTAAATTAAAAACAAATGAATACATGATAAACCTTATTTATACTGTATATTTATACTTTCTATTTCCACTTATCAGTGGGATCTCACAAGCCTTCAAATGTATAAGCTCTATTAGATAAGAGATGAGGCTGGTTTCCTGTCTATACTCTTTTAATATGAATATATAGTTTAAAATGGGTGATTATGAGATTTGTCTTTCTGTGTCAGCCTTACCTTAGTACATCAATCACAAGGACAAATTATTTAAAACCAACTTAGATTACAAATCGAGAACTATAAAATATTAACAGTGAAACTTTGCACAAAGTTTATACAATAAACATCACTTAAAACACTGAAATATGAGGTGATGGAACTCACTGTTGTAAAGAACCTGAAAATCTACTGTTGGTCAAAAACCAATTCTCCTTTAGGGGTCTATAATCTCTCATGTAGACTTCTCATACCCAGATGCATTTCAGTGAGGTTATTTTAAGTCATTTTAGAAGAAAATTATCTGTCAACTGATATGTAAAGTTGAGCAAGACAATTAAGGAATCTAAGTCCATGTCCTTACTTCGAATTGAAATGGCTGTAAGTTATTTTCTAGCTTTAAAATTCTATTCTATGAAGTCATATTAAAACAAATGAACCAAAATTTGCCTATTATGTATAAAAAAAGGAACAGAAATGGTCAGTTTTAATCCTATCTGAATATATAATACTATAAACATCCTACTTTGTAATAGAAACCACCAAATATGAAGGAAATAACTAAAAAGGGATACAAAAATGAATGTAGTTATGTCAGGATTTGAATTTTATTTTCCTTGATTTTTCTAAATTTTTAATGTCATATTACCTTTCTTAAAAATTCTAAGTCTAATAAAAATTGAAACTTTATATGGGATAGAAAAGAACAAACTGGATGTCCTAAAACATTGCTCTTAATTACTTTTAAAACAGTGAAATCAATACAGAGATTTTATCCTCCATATTTATTACAAATTGTTTCATAAGGTTTTCTTTGATTTGCAATAGAAATCATACTTAAAACTACAGGGAATAAAATTTTATTAACAATATACTTTGAAAATTTCTTTCCAAAGGCAAATCAAATTTAAAAAAAAAGGACATGAATAAATGTATAACATATTCCCATATGTTCAAAAATCATGAACTGTTCCATATAAAATCTGAAATTATTCAATTCACATTAGGATTCACAAAATATTATACTATATAAACTAACCTTACATAGGGTACAGGGTCACTCTGAATCATATTAAGTAGCCATTGCAGTTCTTCATAACTCCTGTCCACTGAAAATAAAAATAATAAAATATATTTGTTGTTAATTATAACAAATTAAATAACAAGTGACAAGCCAGGAGTTTACACTTAATATTTAGGACTCTGCCTTGGTTGGATTTTCAGAGCAAAGGCTGTAGGCAAGCTCTTACATTTTCTTACATAATTTTCCTGCCCTTGAAATCACCCTAACAGTTCTGAAACCACCACATAAAGCATGAAAATTGGAAGGAACCCAATTCTAAGAATAGGAGGAAACCCAATTCTTAGGAAAAACCCAACCCCATAACCTTGACCTTGAATATTCCTCCCCTCAATTAATAAGACTTCCAAAGACCAAAAACCACTTCTTCCCAGTGCAGCAGCTCTTTTCAAGCCTGCCCGCTCTTTGCTCTTGAGAGCATACTTTCACTTCAATCTTTCAAGTAAAAAGCCACTTGCTTGGCTTAGGTGGTACATCCTGAAATTCTTTTTCTGAAAGTCAACAAGAACTTGGAAAAACCTCCACCTGGAGGCTGCTAACAATAGCACCAAGTGCATACTCTTTACATCATTAAATAGTTCAAACCAATGGCAAATGCAACATAAAGCAAATTATAATTCATTACGAGCCCTATATTAGAGATGATTAACTCTCGAACTAGACAAAACTTGTTTAAATAAAACTATGTTTCTAGATATTTAAATTATGGCACCCAACGAATGTTTTTGCTCATGCGGCTTCTTCCATTTAAGATTAAAGAGCAGTCTTAACTTTTCAGTATAATATAAAAGGCAATTATAAAGATAGTAAAATAGTTCATATATAAACATATATGAACATAATTGACACAAAAAGACTAATTAGCTATTAATATTTTCATTCACCTTTCAACAAGTTTTGCTTTCATGATTTAAAATGCTTTGTCTTCAGAATTTTATTCCCAATATTCTTCATTTCTTCCATTTTGTAATCTGAGCACCAACATTTAAACTTACAATTTAACAAAACTAAAGTCTGGATTCATGGCTCACATTTAAATACCAATTGATTAAATTATACCTATCAATTTAGCATTCTATTGGAAATTATAATATTAGTATTCTATTTCATTTCAGGTAGTATTCATTAAATTTTTTTCATATCTATGAGACACTGAATATCATTTACATATCTTGAGAAAGAAGTTTGAGAGCACCGGCATATCTGACAGATCTCAAAACTTTGGATTTCATGAATTGGTAAAACTCCAAAATAGAAATGGAGACTGACAAAGAATTACACGTTTTTTCCTGCCAAGAAATTCATTTAATAGCAACAACTAAATCACCATTTTCACAATTATTTCTTTCAAGAAAGGATATTTTAACTTTCAATAAAAAAGAATGAATGACAGTCCTTTCTGAACTTAGGACAACATGTAGCAAATACACATTATATTGTTATTACTCTTTCTTTATTTTCTGACTGCAAACAAGCATTTCTACTGAAATTTACAAAAAAATTACCAAGATTTAAGTACATTTTCCTCTATTTAACATTTTTAAATGAACCATTATCTACTAAAGAACTTCTCTCACCCCTTCCTCTCTTTTCCACAGTCAGACAAGAAGTTTGGCATGCTTTCATTTCTTTACTCTTGCCATATTTTAGTGCTATCATCTGGGATTTTAGATGTAAATAACATTTACATATTCCTTCAACTTGCATATTATTTTTAAAAGATTATTTTCAAAATGTGCATTAAATTTTACAACCAGTTTAACAAATATTTAAGTTTAACTATTTTATAGGCTTGGTTACTTATAATTGTTCATTCCATACTTTCACCAATCTTGACTACATCCAGGTCAGTTGAAAATTATCTTTGGGAGTTATGTTTTTAAGAATATTACATAGGGTATGTAGTTATAATTCCACAAGCTACAGGAGGAACAACTTAGCAAGGTAGAGAGTCTTAGATCATAATTTTCACTAACATTACATAGCCATCTATTTGTTCACTGTCTTTTGACTCTTCTTCATGTTCTAAAGAATTCAGATGCCACTATTCTTCTACCTTGTACAATAGCCTGGTTCTGCTATTCCTAGGAACTTACACATTTTTCCTTAATCTTAAAAATTAAAGTTTCATCAGAATCTACCTTAAGTCAGCTCCACTCATACTCTCTCAGAATATTCTATTATTTCTTGGATTATTGCTTTCTTCCACCTGCTCTGTTCTTCAAGACTCTTTCTTTTCTTTTCTTTTCTTTTTTTTTTTTACATTTTTAACTCTTTATCTTGCTCCTCTAAATTTCTGAAAATGTTTTGGGTATGTATTTGTATGTGGGTTCTATTACCCATTTTTTGGCCTTATTTATGTTTTTTCCAAATTCATGAAGCCTTGCCTAATTTTTGAAGTTCCTATTTAGTCTGTTGCTCTACTTTCACAGACATAATTTTTACACAGGTATAAGATGTTTTCTTTAATCCTTCTTAAAAATTTCCCCTAAATCTTCTCCTATTTCTAAAAATAATAAGCAATTAAAGATATAGGATGATACACTGAGTTTTTGGAAAGGTCAAAGATATCTATAATCTTATTCTTTTCCCTCATTTATTAAATCTTATGTGAACTCTACATTTATTGAAATTATTTCTAAATCAGTGAGTCAAGAATTTAAAATTAAAATATCTGTATTTTACATACTATGAAAACCCAATAACCAAGACTGGCTTTATAAAGTAAATACTTTTTCTAAAATAATAACAGCATCTGTTTCTAAAGTATTACCTTTAGTATAATCAACAACTGCTTCCAAAGCTGCTATCCTAATGTCCACAAAGTGGCCATATTCAGCATAAGATTTAAAAAGAGCAGGATCACTTGGCACATGTCCATTCTTCTGAAGCACCCGAATAGCTCTCAAACAACTAGGGGGAAAAATGTACTTCAGTTAACTACTTTCATTGAAGTATTATGAATCAAATTTGTTTCCCAGGTATTAGAGGTTCATTTGTGACAATAAATTAAAAAACTGATGTGATGTGAATCCACTTTCAATTCTGTAATAGTTATGTACCACATAAAGACGTCTTGGTCAACGATGGACTGTGTACATAACAGTGGTCATCTAGTAAGCTAAAATTAATTTATTATAGAAGAAAAAATATTTTCTTTATAAATTTACTGTAGCCTAACTGTACTGTGTTTCTAAAATCTACAGTAATGTTCAGTAATATCCTAGGCCTTTACATTCATGTATCACTCACTTACTGGCTCACCTACAGCAACTTCCAGTCCTGCAAGCTCCATTTAGCAAATTGACTGCCCTGTGAGTTGTATTTAACTCACACTAGTTTTGAGCCCAGCGCCTTATGAAGCACATGTAACTCACATGTCTCTTTACCTTGGGAGCCCCGTGGTGCACAGGCAACTCATGCTGCCATGTTGTAGCATACATGTTATGTGACGGGTAACAAGTAATATGTACGGGCAAAACCCTGCAGTTGGTTTGTGAAAATCTTACTTGCTGATGTTCTTATTGCTACAATTAATACTGACAATTTAATTGCATATAACTCACACACAGAAAACAATAAAAAAATAATAAATTTTTCATTAAATTAGAAAGGATCATTTTGTTTTTGAACTTTTTATTCTATTTTCGTAATAAAACACCATGACATCCAAGAAAAAAAATTTTTTTTCTTTTTTTTTGAGACAGAGGCTTGCTCTGTTGCCCGGGCTAGAGTGCCGTGGCTTCAGCCTAGCTCACAGCAACCTCAAACTCCTGGGCTTAAGCGATCCTTCTGCCTCAGCCTCCCGAGTAGCTGGGACTACAGGCATGCACCACCAGGCCCGGATAATTTTTATATATATATATATACATATCTTTAGTTGTCCAGATCATTTCTTTCTATTTTTTAGTAGAGACGGGGTCTCACTCTTGCTCAGGCTGGTCTCGAACTCCTGACCTTGAGTGATCCACCCACCTCGGCCTCCCAGAGTGCTAGGATTACAGCCATGAGCCACCGCGCCCAGCCAAAAAAAATTTTTTTATAGTGTTACAGTCAGTCTGTTAAGGTAAGTGTCCTATACAGGTGTACCATTTTTTATCTTTTATACTGTATTTTTCCTGTACCTTTCTTATGTTTAGATATGTTTAAATACACAAATACTTACCATTGTATTACAATTCCAACAGTATTCGGTACAATAACATGCTGTATGGGTTTGCATCCTAGATGCAATAGGCTGTATAGCCTAGGTGTGTAGCAGGCTGTACCATCTTGGTTTGTGTCAGTACACTCTATGATAATTGCACAAACAATGAAATCGTTTACTTATTTCTCAGAACATATCCCTGTTAAGTGCTGCATGAATGCATTACATTTTTGCAATGATAAAAATTCAAAATCAATATCTAAATTAAAACAAATTTCAAAACTCAAAGTTTCAAGTATAATTATAACAAGAATACTCTTCAGAAAAAAGTACTTAGCATAAAATATAATTTAAATAAAGTACTTTCTCCAAATGTTTTAGTTATATATTCACTATATATATGGAAGGTTAAAACTACGTTTGAATCAGTAATTAACTTTTAGCAAATGCCTAAGAAATAAGCAGAACTTTTTAATAGCCATATACAAAGAAGCAGATAGAAGTAAAATGTCATCTTAGAAGAAGGCTAAGAAATGTTTATACTATATTTAATGAAATAAAAGAATATGCGGACATAAAAAATAAGGCTTATAAAGAATTTCTGATGACATGGGAAATTGTTTACAATACAAACGGAATACAAAAACAATACATAAAATATAATCTCAAGGTAATTAAAAATTTATATAGTTAGAGTGGGACATTTTAGAAGGACATTCTACAAACACTAACAATTTATCTGTGCTTGGTAGAATCACAGAGAATTTTAATTTTCTTTTTTACTTTATTTCCCAATTTTCTGAGAATAAATTTCTTTTATAGTTACAAAAACAAATAAATTTAAAGAAAAAGTAAAGAATTTTATCATACCTAACAGTGATGGTATGTCTATAACTTGGAAGAAGTTTTTCCATATTCAAAAACCTGGTGATTTCTTCAAGGATGAGTCGCACATCAGGATTTAAATTATCCAAAGTTCTAACTTCATTATTCACACTAACTGCAGGTGTAACAGAGTTGGCCAGGGCATCAATCATTTCTGCACGGTAATAGTTATCTGAAAACTAAGCCAAAGAATTAAGAAAAAATAACAAAATTCACTCTTCTGATTGAAATTAATAAAATAAAATGTAACTTAAAAATACAATTTATCTGAAAACACAAGTAAATTCATTGCTAAATATTCAATTCTGTTCTTGGCATAGAGTCACTTTGGAAAACAGAGTGAAAGAGATTCACTAACCAGTGATATATTTGCTTACTGAATAAATATTTACAATGTGCTAGGTACTCTTCTAGTAAACTAGCCAGATTCTTCTAAAGGGAGACCACAGCCCACAAAGCCTGCTGTAACAGAGCTTCAAATCAGATATTTAATGTTCTAATATAAAAACACATAATGAAGGATCACCAGATATTTGAGAAAAGCATCAACATAAAAAACAGATACCAGGACAAAGAGAAAAAAAGCAACTTGCAAGAAATGGGGAATTCAAGGAAAAGAAAATCATAGAGGATCAAAAATTCAAAACCATTAATAATATTGTCTGAAAAATAACTAATATTAAGATATGTCTTCTAATAGCATAACATTATTTTAAAACGAAACATGCAGAGAATAAGGATCAAAATTCATTGAAATATAAAATTGAAAAAAACCTCCCAAAATTTTGAGCAAAAAGACACAGAAAATAGAAAGGAAAACATAAGGTAATTGGAGAGTTGGTACAGGAGACATACCACACAAATAGCAGGAGTTCTGCCAGAGAAGCAGACAAAATAGAGAAAGAGACCATTAAAAAAAAAAATCCTAAATTCACATCCCTGTCAATTCCCAGAGAAGCAATTTATTAAAAGGCAAACTGGGTGTGGGTTGATTTAAACTCAGCAAATCAGAAGCCTTGACCTGGGAATTTGAACATGGAGCAAAGTGAATTAATTCTCTTAGCAGTACTGAAAGTATTTTGTGTTAACACAAACTGCCAGGCAACTAACTGGAAGAGGAATACCTGCCCACTTTTGACTTTGATTGTAGAGTCAGAAAACCTCACATTAACACACTAATGCAGAGTCTCTAAACATTTTTTGGTTCAGATACTGGGCAGGAACAAAAAAATAAGGCG
This sequence comes from Avahi laniger, assembly GCA_963575035.1. Classification (NCBI taxonomy): domain Eukaryota; kingdom Metazoa; phylum Chordata; class Mammalia; order Primates; family Indriidae; genus Avahi; species Avahi laniger. The sequence continues at coordinate 9,562 of CAUYSK010023432.1, read as the reverse complement.
CATAACAAACAAACAAAACCAAAGGAAAAATATCCCAAAGTGTTCACTATGGATAAAGTCTTGCTTTCAGACCACTCTAATGATTGAAAATTAAACCTCTGTAACTTCGGTTTACTGGGCCTAATTCTTTTCTCTGGAGCCAAACACGATGATCATGATTTTTTTTTTTTACCATGCTAATTTTAACGCAGTTGCCTTTATCAACATTTTCTTTCAGAGTTTCTGAGTTTTATTTCACATGATTCAGAGATTATTCAAATTATGTTTACAGGTTTTCCTCAGGTACTTTTATAGTCTCATTGTTATCTCCAATAACTACTTTACCAACAAAATAAGAGCTCCTTTTTCCAGACCTAAACATCCAGATAAGAATGAATTCAGAAATGAAAAATGAGAAGCAAGTATGAGTGGACTAGGGAAAACAACAGATTTAATTTTTACCTTCAGACCACAACCAGTTCTTACAGAAACTATAATAGTGATTGAACAAACTAGGTTATTTATCACCCCCAATTTACAAGAGACAAAGTGAAGAAGTAATTTGTGGAGCACAGCCAAAGAGGGTCACTCAAAAGAGCAAAAATTTCCACCATCCATCAGCATTAGAGGTGTAAAAAAAAAAATTCCCATCAAAAAAAAAAAATTAATGTACTGCAGCAAAGAATGACTAATGTTTTTAACAATAACCCTTTGGTATCAGTAACAGTTTATCCCAGGCTTTGCATACTTTGTTTAAGATGGCAGAGAAATTTCACATATATAATTTATTAGAAATAAGTGAATATATAATTTGTTATAAATATATAACAAATATATATAATTTGTTAGAAATAAGTACATAAAAGATTTTCATATAAAATTGCTAATACCTAGGTTTAAAAGGATTAAGTTTTAGTCACTTGAAAACGAATTCATCCACAATATTGAATTTCATACTCCTGTCCAATTAATAAGATGTCAAAATGTTTTCCCTAAGTCCCACCTTTTTTTCTAGGACTTAGATTTTTATATTTCTAATTTAATTTTACTTGTAGAAAATCTGTCATTTCTTCTCATAGACTATAAAAACTTTGTATCTATGTGTGACTCTCTTTCTTTTTAACCAAAGCCCTCTATGAAAAATTATTTGTGGTTGGAAGCAAGCTACTTTAAAAGTAAAAGGGAAAAAAAAACGATAATTTAACCAATGAAATATTCTTAGACACCTACCCAACCACATCTTTTTTGATAGTTATAATTCATTAATCTGAGAATCTTTAAATGACAATATAACTTCTTTCTCCCAGCCACAATTTTTAAGAGAACAAACTTTGATATCAGACAGATCTGGATTTGACTCCCAGTTCTCTCGTACACACGACTTTGGGCAAATCTCTTAACCTTTATAATCCTCAACATCCTCACATGAAAACTGGTATAGTAATAGTATCTATTTCAGAGGTCTAGTGAGGATTACATTAAATTATTCATGCTCTGGTACAGGGCATGGAACACATAAGAAGTAAGCTATTATTAGTGTTACTGTTGTTATTAATATTATTTCCACTTATGCTATCCTTAGTATCCTCAGGGTGCTAGTCTTATGAAACCGCTTAATTTACAGCATGTAACTATAAAAACTGATTAGACTTTTAGCTCACACCTGAAATCCTAGCACTCTGGAAGACCAAGGCGGGAGGATCACTTGAGCTCAGGCGTTTGAGACCAGCCTGAGCAACAAAGCAAGACCCTGTCTCTACAGAAAATAGAAAAATTAGCCAGGCACAGTAGTGCACACCTGTAGTCCTAGCTACTTAAGGGGTTGAGGCACGAGGATCGCTTGAGCCCCGGAGTTTGAGGCTCCAGTGAGCTATGATCACACCACTGCACCCCAGCCTGGGTAACACAGCCAAACCTTGTCTCAAACTAATAATAACAATTTATGATTTGGGAGTCAAACCTCCAAATCAAGCATCAGATAGTAATTCAAATAAAAAAAATAACAGTAATTATGTTTTATGGGTATATTTGAGGGCTTCCTATGAGTAGGCCAATACAATTTCAAGATTGATAGCTGAAAAATCTATCATGTGGTCCTGAAATTAAGAACTTTTAAGGAAAATAATGAGAAATACAACCAGTTACACAGCCCATTACATAAAATTTCCTTGGGAACAACTTAGGCAGCTAAGTATTGATTGAAATAAAATACTAAATGAAATTTCTAATTAGAAATTTTATTTGTTTTATTCTTAGTGTTAAATTACACAAAAATCTGAGCCACTTAAGCAAAACAGTAATGAAAAAATAAAGCATATGCTTCTCAAAATGGGTCTTCCTAGATGAGCTTGTTACTCATTAAAAAAAGTTGGATCCATGATAAAGGCAACTAAAGACTATCCTTGGACTCCTATGTCCCTAGTGTATACAGTGTTCTGGAAGAAACCAATGATCACAGAGCCTATCAAAGAGGAAGTCAACACTATTCAAAAATAGCAAGAAAAAGTGAATCAGCTATAATGTATTCTTAATGTATTTTTCTGAAACACTTATTTTTTAAGGAGACTTTTAGGCTTAAAGTATTTGAATGTTACTTAAAGAGGCAAAATTAATTTTCTTGATTTTCATTACCAATCATTTTTTAATAAACATGACTGTGACTTTTTTTTTTTTTACTGTTGTAATGTTATATTAAACTTTTCATCAATTTGAATTATCCTAAGAGTTACATATATCTTTGTATGGACAGTTCCTTCCATCTGGAATAACCTTCTAGATTGCTCTTATTCATACTCTGGGAAAATCCTATTCATCTTCATGACTGAGGCTGAGGGTCACTACCTCTATACAAAACTTCCCTTAGTCCTTCTCCCCACATCCTTGAAAGCAGGCACTATAGATGGCCCTCCACAGCCATGCGTTCCACTTCTATAGGCTCTCCATCCATGAATTCAACCATCTAACAATGGTTTACATAGCCTTTCCATTGTATTAGGCATAAGTAATCTAGAGACGATATAAAGCATACAAGAGGATGTGAGTAGGTTATATGCAAATACTACACACCATTTATATAAGGGACTTAAGTATCTGTAGACTTTTGTATCTGAAGGGGGTCCTGGAACAAACCCCCATGGATACTGAGAGATGACTGTACCAGGAAATCGTGTATACTTCCATTGTAGCAATTATCACGTTTGACTGTTAACTGTTTGCTTGTCTGATTCCCCTACTAGGTTACATCCTTGAGGGCCCAGAATCAGACTAATATACAGTACTTGTTCAATAAATTTTTAATGATTAAATGGAGACATCAACCATCTTTTCTTTTTATTAATATTTAACATGGTACACTACCTAGCATAGTATATATTCTCAAAACATTTAATGATTGTTAGATCGGTAACAAGAAAGGTGAAATAACTTTTGAAGCATAGCATATAATAGCTATTTGCTAAATAAATGAATAAAAACACACAATGGTAAAAAGAAAAAAAAATCAAATTCATCAATAAACAAGTTAATTCCAATTGGGAATTGTTTCTCAGTATCATTTGGTAAAATAAAAATAAAAACAAAATTGTGCTGTCAGACTTGAGCAAAAGAAGTTTTAGCTGGCTCCCTGAAATCTGATACACTACCTATGTCCACACTACGAGAGGCCTGAGGAACATTTAAAAACCAATTAATCTTGGTTTTCATCTACTGGTTATTCTAATAAATCATGTTTATATGTCTCTATCCTTAGACGTTTCAAGTACCATGGATTCAACTATGATTTTGTAGACTAAACAGATCTTTAAAAACAAAATATCACTGGGTGGTTTTATAATATTAAGAAAAGTAACTTACCTTATTTTTCCTGTTGTCATTGTACTTGATTAAGTCTAAAATAAACGTTAATACTTCTTTGGGACAAAGGTTATGAACATCTCTTAATAAAGCCATCGCAACTGGCATAGTCTACAAAAAAAAAAAAAAAAGACAAGACATAACCTAACTTTTCCATTTTCATTACTACAATCCATTGAACTATATACAGAAAAGGCTTACTCTGTGGTTGACATAGGTATCTGGATGGAGCCTTATCCTTCTACCTCCAACCCCGTTCCACTGAGAATGTTAATCTCAAAGCCTTCTAACAGAAGAGCTGGGCAGGAAACCAAGGGCAGAGCTGCATGACAACACACTCTGCAGCCATGTGCCTTGGTCCTCGTTTGCTGGAGGAAATACACATAATCTAAATTGTATAAATTCACTTTTATGTGATTCGGTGGAAAGGGTATGAATTTTAGCAGTAGATAGACCAATATTCAACTCCAAACTTCACTACCTACTAAGGTGGATGTCTTTAGCTAGTTGCTTACTGAGTAGAAGCCTCATTTCCTCACAACTAGTTTTAGGATTAAATGATACAGTAGCTAGAGTCATGTGGCATATGGTAGAGCTCAATCATCAGTCTTAAAACATACTGATTCTCCCAACACCCAATTCTCAATCCAAGGAAAAATGGCAAACTATCTGAAATCCAACCTAACTTTCTCCTTTCCAAATTTTCATAGGTAACTTTTCAAAGGAAGTAGAAACGTGACTCATACACAGTGCTAACTCCATTAGTAAAACAAAGCTAACTAAATTCTAGGCAGAACTGCGGATGAATAGACTTCTTAGTCCTTAGCACATGGGTAGATATGGACCATGCCCTCTTACTCAAAATAATTACACCCTCTAAATTGGAGGTCAGAAAGGAAGATGGTTCATTTGCTTGCCTAAAGGAACAGAAGCAATAGCAACAACAATAGTCAATGTTAATGTTATAAGAACAACTGAGGGAAAGTCTCTTTTCCATAGAAATATGTGTCCTATGCCATTCTGTCCTTTTGGAACTCAAGTTTGATTTAGGCACCAACCCTCCTTCTCTCTTTCCCGCCCCCTAGAAGTATTATATAATAGGTAAATTGGTCTAAAAGCATTGACTTTCTAACTTTTTTGACAGCAACTCAGAGTAAAAAATACACTTTATAACTCAACCTAACATACACATACATACTTTACATGCAATGTATACAAACTAAAAAATAAAACCAAAAAAGCCTTATACACCCTCATCACACGTGAAGCACCGAGATACTGCCTATTTTGTTTTCTTTTATTTTAAAAAATGAACACAAACTTCTAAATTGATTTCATGACCCCCTCACTAATGGTTCACAACTCCAATTTGAAACATTGATCTAAGGTACATGGAAGTACAAGGGCATAATGAAGGGGATGTATTAAGTAGATACAGAAATTAACTTGTTTCCAAACCATAAATTAGTGAAACGGCAATACAGAGCTGAGCAACACATTTAAGTACTATCCAATGTTCAGTTCTTAAAAATAAAATAATAGGATGCCACAGACTTCTTTGATCATACCAGTATAACCTTTCCCCAACCTGGATCATCCTGAATCTGTCCTATTTGCTATAAATATATCATGACTTCCACTCTTAACAGGCCCCCCCACTACTGCTGTGCACTCTTTTTACTTTTCCTTCTATCATACATAAATTTCAGCTTGCCCAACACCCCCCTCAACATCTATCTTTTCACTTGTTTTTAATCTGCATTCTACCTTCCTCCGAAAAAGGTATGTTCTTATCTTTCCTAAAATTTACTTCCTTACTGTGCCCTACCCCCTACTAACACCAGAACTTGGTCCATCTTCTCTCTTTTATATTTACTTTCTCCCACTTGACTATTCTCTCTTTCCCTTTTCACTGTGCCAAACATGCCTCAAATTTCTTTTTCTTCTGTACAAAACAAATCCAAAAGGTCCTTTTATCACCCTTGCTTTATCCTCAACATAGTCCCCTTTCTCATATTCTTCAACTAAAATCATGAAAGAATAGGCTTCATTAGTTTTCTCTACTTCAACTTCACCCTTTCTTTCTAGTTCAATCTAGTTAATCTGATTTCTGCTATCATTATTATTAAATTACTCAAAAAACTACACAAATGATTTCTAAATCACCCAAATGCTAACCAGACTGCCATTCCCATATCCTTTCCTCAAACAGTGACTCTTGCCATTCCACATCACTACTTTCTAAATTACCATCTACAGAAAACTTACTACATAATAAGTATAAAACACTTTACATACTTGATCTTAATTCTAAAAAAGATAAATTTTATAGTTGAGTAGACTGAAGCTTAGAAAGTTAAGAAACTTGTCCATGATACAAACTGCTAGTGAGTAACAGAGCTAGGACTAAAACTAGAGCTCTATGGACTCAGATGTGCTGTCCACATTCCAGAAGGACTGCCATCAGAAGGGCTTATCCACCTCTCCATACCCCACGTAATCGACCAAAAAGGCAAATTAACCATTTCTATTCACTTTAGTACTAACACAGACAGTGAGTTACTTATACACAGATCATAAAGTCAATGAACAATCACTTAAAGTTTTGGAAAAAACTTTAGATGCAAAAAAAGAACAAAGGCAAAGAAAGTAAACACACCTATTATTTGAACAGTCTCCAAGTTAAATTGAGATATATAAAAACCACCATGAGAGAATTAAACTGTACCTTCTGTAGAAAATAACTTTGAAAGCTCATAAAGTTGTTTGTTTTCACAATGTTTGGACAAGTTTTACAACAAAACATTCTAGTAAAGAGTGACTTCATGGCTGGTGGTCCTGTCCATGTGCTCACCATTGAATTTGCAATCTGCAAATCATTAGAAAATGAAATAATTTCCATCGCCACTGCAAACATTTTTAAATAAACAGCTTTCTAAAAGTTATTGATACTATAACTGGATTAGTTTTCAACAATTTCAATTTTCAGAAATTTAATACAATTTAGCATTTTATCACCATTTTTAAGAAAATATACAAATTCACCCTCCAAAAAAATTCTTATGCGTACTTACAATTATTTATTACAAGTTAATTTCTAAATTACAGTATTTTATGTTTTAGGAAAATGTGTGCAAAATACTTCTATTTTGAATTAAATTTGTCTTTATTCACTTAAGCAGATATAGTTCTAATATTTTAAATTTATCAAACAGAAACAACACCATGGATTCTAAAGGTTTTTCAATCTACCCTAATTGAAAAACAAGCCAAATGCAGTGCACTACCATTTAAGGCTTTACAAAAAAATTCACGGGTTGCTACTGATATTTTTAGGGAATATAAAAAAAAAGCCTGAAAATAAAGAAATTATAATTAACTTTTAAACAACATATTCTACAACTTCATGGATCTGCTGAAATCTTAGTATGCCAGAATCACAAAGATCTTTATAGAAGCAACGAAATTATATCCTTAGCAAACGATTGTCGAAGAAAATCATGGTTTTCCCTCATATATCTGAGAACATAGGAATTCAACTACTCACTTGTTATCATTAAAAATAAAACAAATCTAAACCATTATAATTTGTAGAAACATAAGAAAAATGAATTTACAGGTAAGGAATGCAAGAGTCACCAAATATGAATGAACCTATTATCAAGATGCTTTTTAAATACCTGGAAAATATAATTTCTGGCCAAAATTTTGTCTGCATTTTTCTGGGTTTTGTTTGTTCAACCTTCATGTTTTTTGTATATAAAGAAAAATATTTGGTTTTCCTAATAAATTAACTTTTCTAGAATGTTAAATTATAGAGCCTATCATTTTAAATTATTTACTGCTAATATTGATTACTAAGCCCAAATCAATGGGAAAAATTTCCACACTGAGAAAATTAAGATTACTGATCTCATGTACTATAATGTAAAACATCACTCAAGCCAAGGAATTTCTTACCAAATATATTCTTTGCTTTAAAAATGAGGTTGGTAATTCAATAAAATGGTAAAAATTTTCTTTGATTTTAAAATCTAACTTATCAATTTGACAATTACAGAACTTTCGTGCATATCTATTTTCAGGTTAAAACATGTTTCTTTCAAAACAGTCCTGTTGAAAGCATTTGGCAAAAGCTTTCAACAGAATCGACTACCAAGTAAATTTAAAGACTATATGAATTTTAATTCATTTTCAGAGGTTTTAAAAAGTATATAGTCATCTTGTTTCCTTTCTGTTATATATAATCTCACCTTTGCAAGGCAGAAGCAAGCTGACATTCTTACTCGGTAGAAACACTGCTCTTGTTCTAAAATATCAGTGAGTGCAAGCCGAGACGCTGGAGTAGGGAATTTTTCCAAGGCCAAAATGGATTCCTGCTGTGCAACAACGTCCCTCTCATAGCGGAGCTGATATTGCCACATAAAATCAGCTTGCTCAAATTCTACCTTCCTCAATACTGACATATCTGGGTCTATCCTTATCCACAGCAAAGGGGAATCAGCACTGAAAGAAAATAAAATTTTCTTTTTTATTTAACTTTGAAAACTTATAATCTATATATTTAGAGGAAAAAAAACAAAGGATTTATTAACCAGAATTTAGACACAGTATTCAAAGCTGCCTGGAGTTTTATTGTAACATTTTTTTAAATTGCACTGACAAATTTCTCATATTGTTTAATATATTTAAACTTTCTCACAGTGCCTAATCTACATCTATCTTGCTGAAAAGATCTTTAAGGATAAGAAAACCGTTGCCACAAAGGACACTGAACTGTTCATTTTCCATCTGAAAATGTTATTTTTGGGATTTTGATTTGTAATTATGTGATATGAAAAAAGAGAATGACACAAATTTCTTCATTTAACTTCCTACAGCCTTAATAATTGGCTGTAGCTATAAATACCACCCTTTATTGGAAACCAATCTGTGACTAAGACAGTATTTATTTTACTAAAATAATTTGTTTAGATTTTTAAAGCTTTTTAAAAATGCTAGAGTCATGATCACCTTTTTCAAACAGCAAGTTCTAAAATCATAATTTTGAAGCATATCATAACTTTATCCTCATGTACTTCTTACAGTAATAAGCACAGTTTAAAAAATTTAGTCTATGTCTACACTTTCGTCAAAACAATACTATCTATAATATTAATTCACCTCAACAAATACTACTGGGTACTTACTACAGGCATAGTATTTGCTATGGAAAAATTAAAATTAACACTGATGTTGAAGAGCAAGATCGGTCAACATAATCTGTAGATAAACAGTAGCGATAATTTGGCAACCAAGTTAGTAAATAATTATAGATGTTTTATAAAAAAAAATACACAGACACAGAATGAATGGGTAAAATATGAAAGTTTGAGCATATTTTATTTAAAAATAAAACACTCTCGCCAGGCGCAGTGGCTCACGCCTGTAGTCCTAGCACTCTGGAAGGCCGAGGCGGGCGGATCGTTCTGAGCTCAGGAGTTCGAGACCAGCCTGAGCAAGAGCGAGACCCCGTCTCTACAAAAAATAGAAAGAAATTAATTGGACAACTAAAAATACATAGAAAAAATTAGCCGGGCATGGTGGCACATGCCTGTAGTCCCAGCTACCTGGCAGGCTGAGGCAGGAGGATCGCTTGAGCCCAGGAGTTTAAGGTTGCTGTGAGCTAGGCTGATGCCACGGCACTCGCCCCAGGCAAGAGAGTGAGACTCTGTCTTAAAAAAATAAAAAA
>CAUYSK010023430.1:0-13762 GCA_963575035.1 Avahi laniger | reverse complement strand
TGGAGATAAGGCATAAATGGCAATGACCAGATTCCATCATGGTTTTTTGGAATACAGAGTAATTACCTTCTGAAATAGACTACATCCGTAAAGTAGCTTAAATATATATATAACATATATTTATATTGTACATAAATATATGTTAATGTTTTAATATGTATGATATAATATATTTATTTAACATGTAATATATTAAATATAAATCATAATTATATTATATATAATAATAAATTATATAAATTATAATGTTGGAAATTTGACATCAGAAGGCCTGAATTAAAACCTATGTATTTATTTATTTATTCATTCAACTATTTATTTGCATTGTGAGCTTGAATCTCATTCATCTTTTCAATCACCTTTCCTTTCTTCTAGCAGCAGTGGTCCCCAACTTTTTTGGCACCAGGGACTGGTTTCATGGAAGACAATTTTTCCACGGTTTGGAGGGAAGGGGGAATGGCTTCAGGAAGATTCAAGCGCATTACATTTATTGTGCAGTCAAATCTCTCTGCTAATGAAAATCTGTATTTGCAGCCTCTTCCCAGCTCTAGCATCACCGCCTCAGCTCCACCTTAGATCATCAGGCATTAGATTCTCATCAGGACAACTTAGATCCCTCGTATGTGCGGTTTACAGTAGGATTCGGGCTCCTATCAGAATCTATTGCTGATGCTGACCTGACAGGAGGCGGAGCTGATGCAGTGGTGCCAGCAATGGGGAGTGGATGGGTAAATTCACACCTAATGGGTGCGGTGCACACTGTCTGGGGGATAGACATGCTTGTAGCTCTGACCCAGGGGGTGCTAAGGCAATATATGTAACCACAGCATTTGTACCCCCATAATACTCTGAAATAAAAAATATTCGTTATCAAATAAAGATTGAATATATTCAAAGTGTAAAAAAAGAGAACTTTTAAATTTTCTGCCAAACTAAAGATTTCATATTTTTTTTTACTTTAAGTTGACTTTAGGTTCCATGAACCTAAAGTACTATAAATACTATTTAGTACTGTAAATAATTTATAAATAAATATACATATATTGAGACTACACACTCAAACAGGATTCACTGATAAGATGCTGGTATCAAATAAATATGGAGATGCTCACAGTGCATTCTGCAGAGGCGCTTGACAGAGGTAAGCCCAGAGGCATACTGGAGCTTAGGTGAGGGTGCCTACAGGACTTCAGGACATCAGTCTGAAGGCGGAAGGGCAGGTACCCTTAGCCAGGTGCAGTGTGGGAGGAAGGGCCTCCCAGGCAGAAGCAGCAAAATCCACAAGGGCATAGCAGACTCAAAGACCTACGGGTCCTGTAGAACTGCAGTCCCCAATCCTGGGTCCCGGACTGGTACCATCGATGTCCTGTGAGGAACGGGCCGCATAGCAGGAGGTGAGCGCTGGTCTCCAACCAGCAAAGCTTCATCTGTATTTACGGCCACGTTTTAGCTTTGTATGCCTACTGATGACTACCAAACTCTTTAGCATATAACAGACTGAAGTCAGTCTTTGTTGCATGTATGGATCGTAGGATAGAAGGATGTAGAAACGATTGATGTTTTTGAGCGTTTGAAAGTAGTTTTATTTCAGAAGCATTTAGAAGCAAATATTTGACAGAGTGGTCCTGTGAAGATTCAGTCAAATAGAACAGCTTTCTGACACTAGGCTGCAATCTTTAGATTCCGAATCATTTCTTCACATATCCTCCAGAGCAGAGGATAATTCACTGGTGTAGCATCTTCTCACCATGTCATGTAAAGTGGAAAATGCTTGTTCTTTCTCACAGTGGCTAGAGACTGCTTTCCTTCCTGGGCAGTGCCAATGAACACTCCAGTCATTGGCTTAGAATTAGGGAAATCCACTTGCCAGTTGGCAGGACACAGAACTAAATTACAGAATCCACTGTGCTGCCCTGTGAGCTTCTAATCATCTATGATGGTCTTGAAGTCTGAAGGGTAAAGTGTAGTTATAAAGTATGGTAATAAAGGTGTTCTTGGTTGGGCCATCATTTTGTAAAGTGCAAGCAGTGATTGATTTGACAGGCTAAGCCACGGGCCATCTGCAGCCGCTGAAAGGACACATCTGATTCTCACATCAGACCCAGGCTACTCTCCAACTTGACCTTTGCTGAAATAGCTGGAAGGGACATAGGTTTATGGTGCTGTGGTCTGGCTTAATTTTCACTCCATAAGCCCCTCTGGTTAAAACTAAGTATGCTGATCTACATCCGTCTGCTAACCAAAATATCCTCAGAGCTGAGGGACTGTCTGAAAACTATTCAGTCTTAATCTTCTAGGAGTGTTAAACTTCAGGAGGGAATATGGAAACACCAGGGAGGTAAGCCTCACTAGAATTCTAAGTAGAGCTCCATACAGAGCCCTAGAAGCTTAAAGCTAGAGGATCTTACTATGAATACGATAGTATTCATAGTAAGAGGGCAGTCAAAGCCAAAACACAGAAATAGCTTGGCTCATGCATGTGCCTGCCTGCTAAGATGCCCAGAGCCAAGGCCAGAGCTCCAGCACTGTCTCCAGCCTCAGCTCATAACTTTAGTTACAATTCCCCATCCCCTCTCACTTTGCTTTCTTTGATTTTTGTTTTTCAATATGTGTTAAGTGGTAGTCAATATCGTATATTATTGTTTTTCATGAAATAATTTTTTGGAAATAAGTATTTAGGAACATATGTAAATAAAAATAGAATCTGATGGAAAGAACGTAAACCTCTTATTAAACATTAAAATGTGGAAAAATAGCATTTAATAAAAGAGAAGAAGAAGGATAGATCAGCATGCTATAAAAAGAAATGCCCTTGGTTTGCCTAAGTGGACTGGCAATGCTAGTGATTCGACGCTGCCACTGCTTGCAGGTGCTAAAACAAGTCTCTCTTTTTCTCCATGATTTGTATGTCTTCTCCCATCATTTCCCAAACATACTCAAGCATCTGCTATGTGCCAAGAACTTTTCCAGAAAACATCATAAAAGCTAACATTTTCTGGAGATCTCCCTGTGTACCAGGAACAATACCAAGTCTTCTGCAGGCATTATCTTACTTGACTTCACCCCAGCTTAATTCAATCAGTGCTAGAATCACCGCATTTCACGGACAGGAAAACTAGCATTAAACTAGTATTTTCACAGTGGTAACTTATGGAACCATAATTCAAACCAGACTTTAGGGCTCCAAAACCCCAACACTAACTCAACGGAATACTTTCAAGGAGCCCAGGATATAGACAATTGCAACACTACTTGGGAAAGCAATTAGAAAAAAATCTAGAAAAGAAACCTAAAAGGACAGGATTTTGAAGGCATATTTTGGTAACTTGGAAGAAGAGAGACTAGTAAAAACATATAATGAAAAGGAAGGGGAAATAAAACTTGTGAAGATAATGCTGTCTGAAGAGTCAAGTATAAATTCTGCTATTGGAGCTGCATGTTTCTCCTATGTGTGCAATGAGGACCCATTTATTACTTCGGTCTATGCACAAACTTTTCCAGTATCAGCAGAAAATCTCCTAAAATATTCTTGATTACACCATGGCCCTGAATGAGTACCATAGGCACATGAACACATTGCTAAAAATGTACTCTGGCCTTCAGAAGAGGAGATATTTGACAGCTTTGCCTTAACTATGTGACAGCTCTGTATTCAAGGTTTGCATCAGAACATTTGTACTTTTTATTGGGAACAGATGGACCATCAGTTTAACATGAAAATGAACCCAGGCGAAGCAGCCAACAGTATAGAGAAGGGGAAAAAAAAAAAAAGGAGGTAAGTCCCAAAGAAGACGGGAGGTGATGGACACGGGAGCTGAGGCAAGGAGCATTCACTGAACACATTTGCTCATTCCACCTGTCAGGATTTTTGCTGAGAATTTAAAGTTGGTTTAATGTGCAAGGCAAAAGAGCACTTTCTTTAAAAACTACTCCTCATTTACGGGCCAATTTGAACATCACCTCCACACTGCTGTCTTCTCTGGCTAAAATACTGATTAGCCCCACAGAGCTTTGTACATTTTATTAAAGCACTTACATCAGTCCTTATATTTAATGCTATATTTACAATAGCATTTACAATAGCAGGTGGATGATGAACCTCTCATATGTGGATGCTATAATAAAAAATAAGATGGGGGCCAGGAGCGGTGGCTCACGCCTGTAATCCTAGCACTCTGGGAGGCCGAGGCGGGTGGATCGTTCAAGATCAGGAGTTCGAGACCAGCCTGAACAAGCGCAAGACCCCGTCTCCACTAAAAAATAGAAAGAAATGATCTGGACAATTAAAAAAATATATATATAGAAAAAATTAGTTGGGCATGGTGGCGCATGCCTGTAGTCCCAGCTACTTGGGAGGCTGAGGCAGAAGGATTGCTTGAGCCCAGGAGTTTGAGGTTGCTGTGAGCTAGACTGATGCCGCGGCACTCACTCTAGCCTGGGCAACAAAGTGAGATCCTGTCTCAAAAAAAAAAAGATGAATGTTAAAATCAGAAAGAATCATCTAAAGTCAGTACTTGAAAGTGGTAGAGTGAAGTTAATTAACCTTTTCAGCCTTCTTTTCTTTATCTGCCAATTGGAGATGATGATAATATCTGCTTATTAGAGTTCATGTGAGGAGAAATTAAGGGAATACAAGGGAACTGTTAACACAGTTCTGGTCACTGAACAAAGTTGAGAGATGAAATTATTTTTAATTATTTTCATGTCCCTAATACCAGATCAAAATGCTGGTTATTAACTGGATAGATACTGTTTTGCCTATGGCTAATAATTAGGTTAACCAATATAATAAAACTATACAGAAACCATTGAGAATAACTAGAATTATCTTTGAGAAATAATCTGAAGGTTGATGAAAGCCATCCTAAAAGGTTTTTCCTGTCTTAGGAGGGGTCCTCCTGTGTGTGTCAAGGGCACTGAAGGAAAATATGAGCCGAGACCCCTCTTTTCAGACTTCCAATGCATTCATAATACTCCTGTCCCCAGGGTCCCAAATTAAGATAAGCACTCACTAGCTCATGCCTCAGCTCTAGACTGCTCTGGAGTAGCCCTGTGACTTTAAGCAAATTATTCCATTTCCACATCTCTAAAGGAGTAATAATAAACCTACATTATAAGAATTGCATAAAGATTAAATTCAAAAATATGAATAAAGTAATTCCATAAAATATACTGTAAATATAAACTTTTTTCTTCTTCCTTCCCACCTTCCTTACTCTTCTGATAATGAAAAAAAGAAAAATGATGGATTCAGCCACACCAAGGTGTCAGTGACTAAAGTCAAAGTTTTTCCTTTTTTGCTCCTAGCCTCTTTGGTTCGCCTTTCCCCACGGCTGGGACCACTTAATTCCCACATGCAGGTTCAGACCTGCTCCAGCCCCTGCTTTCATGCCACAGGCATTGAAACAACTCTTTCCCAACATGGGGGAGGGAGGAAGAAAAGAAATCATTCACGAATCCACTCATCCATCCACTCATGCCATTATTTAGTAAACACTTAATGAACAGATATCATGTGCCAGGCTCTGAGCTAAGTACTGGAGACATGAAGACAACAAATAATAAGAATAATAATACGGGGTCCATGCCCTCTTGTTGCTCACAATTTAGTGAGGGAGACAGAAATACAAACAGATCCCTGCAATGCAGCATGATGGACACAATGCAAGAGGGAGGGAAAAGCTGCAGTGGGGAGGTGCTTGAGGGGTGTCTGTGTCATAAAGAAAGAGAAGCAGCTCATCAGTCTCTGTCTCAAGTGCTAGTTCTGGTTTCTGAACTCTGTCTTATTAACTTTCTTGGCACTCTCAGGGTAGGAGTCCTACTTTGCTCTAGTCAATCGGTCTCATGGAGACCCAAGTCCTTCCTTTGCGTGCAAGCCAATGATTAGAGCCCACACCACGTTAATAGACCACCCTGTCTTTACTCCTGCATGGATTTCCAAGACTGTCTCCCCAAGTGACCCATGAGGCTGCTGGACTCATGTATGGGCTCTGCAGCATTATTTGAATTACCTTGAAAGAGCATGCCTCCTGTCCTGCCAGACCAGAACTTTTCTCAGCACGAAGAGGCCAGCACTCTTAACAACTTTTCCAATGAGCCCCATGTGCTCTGAAGTCTGAGAATCACCAACGAAGATGGCAAATGGCACACTCACCTGTAGCTGGGAAACGGAGGCCTTTTGGGATTCTTTCCCATGACTCTAGTTTCATCATATTGGTGATAGAAGGCATTCAGGATCAATACCTACAGAGCATTTGCATCAGACACTGGTTGACATTGGGGACACAGTGATGAGTGAAGGCACAGACGACAGCCATGGGGCTCCCTGTAGTCACCTCTATGACCCATACCCTAGAACAGCTCTTGCCACAGTGTAGTGATAGATATGGAAAGAATACTTGTGCCCAGTGTGCCATGGTTCAAAACAATGCTATGTTTGCAGAGGTTCCAATATCTGAAGGTGATAAAATTAAATAAGTGCCAGTAGTCAGGTAGGTTCCTTTCCATCTTAATTCTCTCTGATTCTCAAAGTCTCTTAGGAGTGACATACATTAAACATAATTACATTTAAAATAAAACTTCTAAGAACAATTGTGATATGGGCTAAAAATAAAAAGTACCCACTATATGCCAGGCATTGTGCTACATAAAAATCCCAAGAAAAGGTGAATTAGAGACAATTTCTGCCCTAAGAGGCTCACACTATAGAAAGGAAACATAGTATAAAATTATCATAAAATATAAATTATAACATGCACTATGTTCAAGTTATTGATTGATTCTAATGTTGAAGAAGACTTTATATATGCCTAGAATTTAACCTGAAAAAAATAAATTCCACATTTTATTTTATTGATTTGGAATTGTAGACACCCAAGTCACCTAACTCTCAGATTGACAACATTCTGGACATATTTCAATAGCAAAAGATTTTTCAAGAAAGGTAGATTGCAAGGCCTTCACACACCTGTTAGAAAAGAGAGTACTATGCAGTGATATAATATTAATAAGAGCTTCCATTTACTGGTCCTAACTGGTCCTAAGATCCTTACACACAGTACATAATTCTCACAACTGCAGTATAAAACTGGCATTATTATTATCCCCAGTTTTCAGATATAGAAACTGACTTTCAGAAGCCATACTTAACTTGTTAGGTCAACTGCCAGGGAGGGACAAAACTGTGATTCGAGCCCAGGCCTCTCTCATTATGGCACTCGAAATCCTTCCCACTATTCTATGCCACTTTGAATAACCTTTATTCTCTCTGAGTTTTGTCTCTTTTTGGGGGGAGGGAGGATTTTTCTGAGTCCTTTACGTTCACATTTATTGCACACTTACTCATGGCAGGATGTCAGGTGCTTTGCTGGGGATATCGATGGAAACAAAATCTTTACCCCACAGAAATTTAAACTTTTAAACCATCTTTCACAGCTTGTGATTAGAAAATATGGTCCTGTTAATTGTCACATGTTCTACAGCCTGTCTTTTGTATAATTCATCCACAGGAGCACCCACTTAAGCCAGACCCTGGAGCCTTTGACCACAAAGGGCTCATGGTCTAGTAGAGGGTGAAAAAAGATTCTAAGCAAACATAATAATTAATATAACTAATACAGTTTCTGAGCTATGAAGGAGGTGCCGTGCAAACTCAGATGGGTAGGAAAGGTCAAAGAAGGCCTCTTGGAAGAGCGGGCATCTGCATGGAATCCAGAGGGTGAAGTCACCGGTGGATTGTAAGAGCATTTGAGGTAGAAAGACACCAATGTTTCTGCCTGAAACAGGAGAACCACGCCTAGATAAACATTAATTTTCCTAACTCATTACGCAAGCACTAAGCACAGGGTTAAGCCGGAACACTGGCGTTAGCATTAGGCAGATCTGGTTTCAAAATGGGCACCGCCGATTCCCTCACCTGTAAAATGGTGATAATACCTACTGTAAGGAAGGAATGAAATAGTGCGTAGCCACGGAGTTTAACCACGGTAAGCATTATTCGTGTTGTTATTGGCACGTCTATAGCACAGAATGACAGAGTAGGTCTGTCCATTACCATCTGATTAGGGGCTTATATTATACATTGTTTCGAGCCATAAAATATTATTGCAGAATCCTCCTCACGGTCCCAGAGGGAG
The DNA here is from genome assembly GCA_963575035.1 of Avahi laniger. Lineage (NCBI taxonomy): Eukaryota > Metazoa > Chordata > Mammalia > Primates > Indriidae > Avahi > Avahi laniger. The sequence continues at coordinate 5,627 of CAUYSK010023430.1, read as the reverse complement.
GATATGGATCAGTGCTGTTTATGGTATGAGAGCCATAATTCTCCTGTGATCGGGCCAGACACATCTATGAACAACACGTACCGGAGAAAGCAGCAACTGACATCCATTTTTGCTTTGTTTTCTAAGAATGGTAATGGCCTCAGCTTCCTTCCTTCCTTTCAGTGAGCTTGAGCAGAACAAAAACAGAATTTATTTCATTGTACTGCCAACACTTCATTTCATTTCCCTGGAATAATTCTCTGGGTATATCCTTGGCTGTTTCTTATTTGTCAGTCCTTTCCCACTGCAGCTTAGGACATTTTAGAGGAAAGATGCTGAATCAATATTTGAGCTTTATGTGGGTCCTGGAGAAGCCTTGAGTACACAGCAGTGAGCTTATGCTGGGGACCAAAGCAGCCTTAAATGCAGCCCTGTCCAACTGGGTTAGCTCCTGACCTAGAAGTGAGGCCTCATCTGCAAAAACCTACTCCCCTGTGTTTTGCCTAGGGCCCCAGAGGAGTCAAGACACCTAACTTTCAGAGGTTGTGAAATGGTTGTCAGATATCCACTACCACGAACTCCGTGCTCCACAGAGATCTGGAGTTGCCTTGTCAGTCATCGGCTCTAAAGGAAGTGTCAGTGGGCCTGAGGTCTAGTTGTAGCTCTGCTTGTGACCTTAAATGAATTACTGACTTCTTTGGTTTTTGTTTTCTCTTCTAAAAATTGAGCGTATTGGGCAGGTAGTCTCCAGAATTACTGCTAGTTGCATGCTATTTAGAAAAACCAGCATGCTCTTATTGAATATTTTAATAGCAGGGCATTCATTTATTCAGTTAGTCATTCATTTACTCCATAAGCATTTATTGCACAAGTCCTCAGGCTGGGCACTCTGCTAGGGATACTGCTGAAAACAAAACTGCTTCATGATCTTTGCCCTCTTAGGGTCTTTGCTCTCTTGCTGCAGACACCAACACAAACACACAATTGCAAATGTTTGGAATCTTAATCAAAGGCAAAAGGGAAATAGTCAATAACTCCTTTCCGCCCTTCTCAGAACAGATCGGGCTTGGAGACATGTATACAATGTTGAGCACTGCATTTAAAGGCTTGTGAAGATGAATATATTTCAGTATGAGCAACCTGAGCATAGTCATTGAGATACTAAGGAGACTGGGCCACACAAAGAACGAGTGATAGATGGCCAAGAAAGAAAAGACTTGGGGGAGGGGAGTAGACATTTACAGAAAAGAAAAAATTCTTCAAATAACGAAAGAACTGTCAGGTGGAAGAAAGATTAAACTTGTCCTAGATGGTCTCATGAGATGGTCTTACGACCAATGACTGGAAGTTGGAGGGAAACAGATTTTAACTCAATATAAGAAAGCTCACAACCTAAATATGCAACAGAGCAGGCTGCTTCAAGAGGCAGAGAATTTCTTGCCACTAAAAGTGTTAAAACAGAGGCTAGAAGGAAAACAGCACAGGCAGAAAATATTTAACTATAGTGAACACTAGACAGTCCAGCATTCAATGAACAAATGAATGAATGGCTAAAAGAACTGACGTATTTAGGCCCAGAATATATATATAAGCTTTGCCTGTGGGGCTGGAAGAAGATGATCTGTAAAATTGTTTTCATTCTAAGAATCTAGAATTTTATGGATCTGTGATTCTAATAGAAGTTTTCTGGCTAAATAGAATGATCTGAGGAAGAGAGAAGGTGCCCATCCTAACAGGTCTTCTCACCTGCTTGAAATTGCAAATCACCTCATTTTCTGAATCTATAAAATGGGAACGATAACACTTATATATATATATACACACACCCACACACATACACACACACATACATATATGTGTCATAGGATGTGTTTTGTAAGGATTAAAAGACATAATATGTGAGAAGTACCTAAATACCATGGAATTAAATAAATTAATTCATGCACAGTACTTACCTGGGAGGTATTCATTGTAGCTTTGGGCAATAGGATTTGTTCCCTTTACACTCTAAAGACCGCTTTAGATGAAGGGTTCATTAACATGATCATTACATAAACTCTAGGGGAGAAAGTCCTTTGGGTAAGGAGCAAACACTTGAATTCTTGAGTTGATGGGACTTCAGGTAGCTATCTGAACACTCCCAGACAGCAGAAGTGTCCATTAAATCAGACCCAAATGAAAATTCCAGGAGCTTGGGCTTGGATGAGGAGAAATCAGAAAAAAATAAATAAATAAAGATAGGTTCCCAAAGCAATCTTCAAATTTCAGTCAGTGTGTGTGCTGAGTGGACTAGGCTAGTACATAGATTTTTTGACTGCGTTTCAAGGTGTCTCTCAAATCTTGTTCTCCTTTCTGTTTCTGGTGCCACTGCCCTTGGGACAGAGAAAAATAGCACAGGTTAAAGCAATAACACAAGAGCCTGAGAGAGCAGGCAGGATCAAAGCGAAAGGCAGACACCTGACGTGATTTCCAAGGAATTAGAGAGTAGCCACAGACCTTGCAAACTGGTCTCTTGAGGAAGGAACGGGGAAGGTGTTCAGCTGGTTCAAACTATTGTAAACTCTTCCTTTTGGTGTCCCTTGCTGGCTCCAGCTCATCTTCCACACCAGAACGGTCTTCCAGGAAACCGAAGCTGATTATGTCTGTTTAGAAACTGCAGCGATGTCCCATGACTGGAAGATGTGGCGCAAGTGCCTTGGCTGGGGCCAGCCCAGTTCCCGCTCCTGGGCTTTGTGTCCCTCTGCATCTCGTGTTATCTCTTGTCCTCTGGGCTGTCCACCATCCCCTTTTCTGTCTTGCTGCTTTTCCATACGCCATTCTCTGCACCCAGGTCCGTGTTCCTGCCCCACAGACACCCTCTCTCCACGGTACCCCACACCAATCCGCCCTCTTCTCTGAGCCCTTCTTTCTTTCGGATCTTGCTACCCCATTTGGGAAGCCTTTCCCCGATTTCTCCACCACCCAAGCCCAATCCCCAACCTGGACAGGGCTGACCTTTTCTCAGAGCACTTTTCTTCATGTATCTACAGAGTTCTGAGAAAGAGTAGAGTCAATGTCTCATTCCCTAGACAGATAGTGAAATCTTCAGACAGGGACTATATCATCGTATCCCAAGTGCAGGGCACTTAGTAGGTACACTGTAAATATTTGTTAAATAATGACTGATCAAACGTGTAGCTTGAAATCCTTGGAAGCAAAGCTCTTTATAAACAGAATATGCATATCTGCTATAATTTGTAATCTGATTTGTCCCTTCTCTGTTCTCTCTCTACCTTTTTATGTTCTTTATATTATACATTTGTACATTTATTTCAGCCGCGCCAGACACTGATTCATCTCTTTGGATTTAATTTCTCCCCCCATAGATCTGCTGCGCATGGACAGCTCAGCTGCAGGGCCTCCTGTTGTTCATAAATATCTGCCGGATGGTTTTTACTGTTCAGATGCCTTCAACATGCTAATGGAAATTGTTTAAGAAGTCCGCTCTGTAAGCTGCATCGTTTGCTCACACTTGAAAGGGACTGAGATGTGTCCATCAATAACAACTCACATTGCATTAAAATATACATTAAAGCACATAAAAGTAAAATAAACTTCATTTAGACTTAATAAAATTTAATGCCTTTTTCAAGAGTGCAAAATATTTTCAAAGGTGGACACCTTCGGAAAGAGCTTCCCTGACAGGAAAATGTCCCCCTGGAGGTTTGTTTTTGGGATACAAGATTGGTTAGTGGCTTTGCTCTCATCATGTCATGATTTAACGTGCTTAAAATGACAGCTTTATTTCTGGATTTTTCGAATGGGCAGCAGCATTTCCACCAAGGGAGGAAAAGGCACAGACACATCTCAGGCCCGAGGGTCACTTGGGTCTTGAGTGCATCGTGTTTTAATTGCAAGCTCACATTAATGAGAGAAGCAGGGCGGGTGAGGTCCGGGAGGAAGAAAGGGGTGCTGTACACCATTCAGACCAACCCCACTCTCACCTAATTGAAACACAGAGCTGCTTCTGGCTTCTCTCACTCAGCCCGGATGAGCTGACATGTGGGTTCCCTATTAACTGTTGCTGCCTGGGATTTTTGTGATTTAAGAGAGGAGCTGACTATGTTTTTCACCACATTCATAGCAATGAAACATATGATGAAGTGCCATGCTCTTTTCCAGGTCCAGCCAGACTCTCAACCGAGAGCCCTGCTCTACTCAGTGTCACTCAAACAATCTCTCTGCCTAGAGACAATGAGTGATGGTGCACAGCCAGCAGCTCTCCGATGGCCTGGGGCAGAATCACAGTCAAGACCACACTGGTCACTGGGCAGAGAGATAAATGCAGGCTTCGCAAGCCACTAGGTGGATTTTCCAGGAAGATAGAGAGCTATTGGAATTCCCAGCCTCATTGATTTTTCCTCCTTAATGTTAGGTTGTACAGGAAGCCTAACAGGATACGGTAGCTTCAAATCACTCCTGGGGCTTTAGAAAATACGATTAAAGTTCTAGGAAGAACCTGAGGCCTATAGTAGATCTTTCAGTAGCAGCCCCATGCATAACAGCACTAGTCCAGTGGAAAGAAAGACACAGTGAAAGAAAGAACAGGAGCGAGGGTGAGAGAGAGAGTTCAGAAGAGAGTGATTGCAAGTTTTCTCAGTGGTTTTCTCATAATTTCTCTTGATTCTGGTAAATGATGACTCCTTGTGGCTTCTGGTGTTGCAGTAAATAAGTCCTGTGTGAGGTTTTTCTTTTTTTCTTTTGTGGTTTTTTAGGTTTTTTTTTGTTTGTTTGTTTTTAAGATGTGGACATCTAAGTATGGTGATATGTGTGTATCGTGTACTCGTGTGTGTCTGCATTTCTTTATCAGTGATGGGAAAGTCAAGGATCTTTCCTAACAGCTGTATCATTTTTCTTCAACATATTTTTGAGGATTGAAATTACACTGTAGCATGATATATTTTAGGGACCATAGGTCCCATAGAGTCTAACCATAGGACCACTCAGACATTTAACACGTGTCACCCACAGATGATGCCACTGTTTTGTCATGCTTGTTACCAGAAAACCTGAATAAAGAGAGGTGGAGTCTGAGCCCTTCTCTTCATATTTCTTGAACTTTTGGTGGCATATAATGTGAAAGATAAGGCTAAGGTTTATAGGGAATGGGTGAGTGTTTTAGTTTGCTCTGATCGACATAATAAAATACCACAGATTGGGTGCCTTAAACAACAGAAATTCATTTTCTCATAATTCCAGAGGCTAGAAGTCCAAGACCAAGGTGTTGGTAGCTTTAGTTTCTCCGGAAACATCTCTCTCTGCCTTGCAGACAGCCACCTTCTCACTGTGTCCTCACGTGGCCTCCGTGTGTGTGCCCCTGTGTCTCTTCCTCTTTTCGTAAGGACTCCAGGTCCCAACCTACTGGCCCCATTTTAACCTAATTACCTCTTTAAAGGCCTCAACCCCAAATACGCTTGCATTCTGAAGTACTGGAAATTAGGACCCCCCATATGAATTTGGAGGGTATGTGATTCAGCCCATGACAGTGGCCTACTTCAGTGACTGTCACTACAAACATCGTCATTAAGATCTTATTCATCTTGAAGCTCTTGGCTTCCAGAAGCTCTGTATTTTGACAATGATATGCTTATTTAAGACATTCTGTGGAT
>CAUYSK010023429.1:0-18195 GCA_963575035.1 Avahi laniger | reverse complement strand
ATCCGCCCACCTCGGCCTCCCAGAGTGCTAGGATTACAGGCGTGAGCCACCACGCCCGGCCTAATATTTTAATAACTGAATCAAGTCAGTATTAGCTTAAAGTAGATTGTGATAAATTAAGATGCATATTGTAATCCCTGAGCAACCATAAAAAAAAATGAAGAAATATCTGCATACTCATGTTCACTGTAGCATTATTCACAATAGCCAAGACATGAAAACAACCTAAGTATCTATTAACACATAAATAAAGAAAATGTTTTGTGTGTGTATGTATCTATACACACAATGGAATACTATTCAGCCACAAAAAAGAAGAAAACCTTGCCATTTGCAACATGGATGAACCTGGAGGACATTACACAAAGTGAAATGAGCTAGACATGTAAACACAAATACTATATAATCTCACTTATTTGTGGAATCTAAAAAGTCAAACTCATAGAAGCAGAGAGTAGAATGGTGGTTGCCAGGGGTTACGGGGTGGGGGAAATAGGGAATTGGTGGACAAATGGCATAAACTTCAGTTATAAGATGAATAAGTTCTGGGGATCTTATGTACAGCATTGTGACTATAGGTAGTAAATTTTTTTTGAAAAATAACTAAAAAATATATAGTTAAGAAATCAACAGAGAATTTAAAATGGTACACATGCAAAAAATATTTAACACAAAAGAAGGCCAAAATGAGGAACAGAGAAAGACATGAGACTCAAAAAAATAGCAAAATAGCAACCATAAATCCATGTACTTATCGAAAATTACATTACATGGATATATAAGATAAGAAAAATACTATCAAACAACTTGACCTGATATTTATTGAACACGCTACCCAGTAACCACAGAATACAGCAAAATAATTTTTTTTCAAACACACACAGAATACTCTCCAGGACAGACAATATGCTAGGCCATAAAAAACTCTTAATAAATTTTAAAATACTGAAGAATGTTCTCCAAATACAATGCAATCAAATTAGAAATAAAAACAGAGAAAGAAATCTGAGAAATATTCAAATAGTTGAAAATCAAATAACACGTATTAAATAACCCATGAGTCAAAACAGAAATCACAGAAAGTGTTGGAAAATATTTTTAACTGAGTGAAAATGAAAACAAAATATAACAATACTTGATGAGATGCACCTATAAAAGCAGTATTGAGAGAGAAATGTATAGCTTTAAATACTTCTATTAGTAAACTCTCAAATTAGTAAGATTTCACCTTAAGAACTGAAAAAAGAAAAGAAAATTAAGCCTCAAGCAAGCAGAAGGAAGGAAATAATAACCAATGAAATATGAAACAGAAAAATAATACGGGACAATAATGAAACCAAAAGCTGGTCCTTTATAATGATCAAAGAAATTGATATATTAAGCTAAATAGCCCAAGGGTTAAAAAGAGAAGACAAATTATAAAAATCTAGGAATGAAAAAGCGGATAACTCTAATAATCCAAAAGAAATTTAAAGAAAAATAAAGTAATAATTTTATTATTTTATGCCAACAAATTAGAAAATATAGATGAAATGGACAAATTCCTAGAAAACACAAATTGCCAAAACTGCATGAAGAACAAGAAACGATGATGAATTAATAGTTAAAAATATTTCCACAAAGAAAAGCCTAGGCCCAGATGTCTTCAACTAATATAAGACACCATGTTAACAGACAAAAGCAGTAAGAACTGTATAATCATTTCAATAGATGCAGGAAAGGCATTTGATAAAATTCAATAAAATTTAACATCTATTCACGATAAGCAACAATAATTAATTAAACAATAACAACGACAACAGCAGCTAATATTTACTGAACACTGACCCCATGCTACACTGAGCAAGTACTTTTTATTTAGGTTTTCTTTAGATAAAATGTCTGAGGTCTCACAGGTAAAATGTAGCAATTAGAACTTGAACCTAGGCCTGTCTGACACCAGAGCCCATAAACTTAAATGTTACACTTTGCTGAAAGAACAATTTGTTTGCAAAGTAGAAGTTTTTTAAAGTCTCCAGAATTTACTGGTTGAGTCAACTTTAAATAAAATGTGCAAAGTAGAAATACTTTAGCCATAGTTTACAGCTCATCAGGCTCTGCCAAGAGAGCAATGATAGCAGAGGGATGGGAAATCAGGGATAATCTAGGAAATGGCTCATGCAGTTCCTAAAGGACAGGAAAGTGTGTTTTTCTTCACAGAGAAGGGTGAGTGGAAATGCTTAAGAGTTGGGCGGTCTTGCCATTCTCTTCCTTTGAACTTGTCAAAATTAAGAATTTATGAACTGATGCCCTTGATCAATGTTACATATTTCTAGAAATATTAAAGTTACAACTAAATTATTTCTAATGTGGAATAACTGCCTACAGCACTTTTTTCTCCCTAGTATAACACTAGGCTGTGACAGAAATGACAATAATCACTTTAACCTGAGTCAATACCTTAACTAATTTGTCTTCCCTCAGTGAGGAAGCAGATTCCATAAACCTGGGACTGGAGCTATTTCACTTTTCCTCCTGTTCACTCTCTGCATCCTGGATGACTCAATCACCTTTCAGCTCTCATTTTCACAGCCGACTTCTAGGATCCTTCCCTGATCCTCCTACTCTGCAATCCTGTATCATTCTGTACTTTTTTTTTTTAATCATACCTTTTTATTACATTATAATTGCTAGAAACTGTTTCTATCTTCCACTACACCATGTCTTACTCAGTTTGTATCTCTAGGATATATTCCATTGGCAGATACACAGCAGGTATATATTGAGTGAATGAATGAATGTATACATTTTAAACTACTGTTTTGTACTTTTAAAAATCTTTCCACAGGTTGTAGACCACCCATTTAATAGCCCCGTTGTTTTCAATCTTTTTAAGCAAAAAATTCCCTTGATCATAGGAAAACCTGTATAAATGTCCAATATGCAAAAGATTAAAGCTAAGCTGTCCTAGGTAAAAGAGGGACTGAGACAAGATGAGAGAGAAGACAGACCACAAGAAAGAGTCCTTGGAAGTCCCAGAACCTCACAGAATTCAGTTTCAAAACCAGATCTTTAATCTAGTAGAGAAGGAAGAAAGATCGCCAGTAAAAATTACAGGGGAAAAAAATGTAGTTTACTTTTTTAAGTTAAGTCTTTGATAGCTTCCTGACTTGGGAAGTGCTGATTAAAACCACAAACACAAAATAGGCAAAGCAATTATGGAAAGGAAGAATCCTTAAAGTTGTAAGGCAGAATTCTTCTCATTTTCTTTCCTACCTTCATACCAAAACAAACAAACAAAAAACTTCTCTTAATAAGACAAACTTGGGTTAGATTACCCTGCAAAGGCTTAAAAATAAACCTTTCACAAGCATTGGAGAGAAAACGGGAGGAAAGAGTAAGATTATAATAAGATCTCCAGCTAAGGCTCTGAAGATGGTGTCTTTGTTACAAAAGTGGAGCATAAAGAAGCTACAGAAAAATGGCTGTATAAACCTTAAAATTTGAGCTTTAATCTCTAGAGTTTTCTTCTTTTAAAATCTTTGTGATATAGGAGAACCAATAAAAATAAGAGGTTGTGCCAAGAAATTAATTTTGGAGAGTAAACTATATACACAATCACATTTACTTTCTATTATAGTAAATAGATAAAATAATAGGTGAACAGAATTCATCCTAGAATTTGAGTTATTTTAACTCAAATAATTCATTCTTAGCTTGCTTGGTTTTTTTCAAGTCTTTCAAATTTAAGCAAAAAACACTTACGTCATCTGCAATGCCAAATATTTTGGATGTCAAATATTTGAGTACAACAGTTCCAAATAACCAAACACATCCTTGTATAACCTAAAAAAAGCCCAAAACAAAAATAAATTTGATGCTTCATATTCCATAGACATAGGCTAGGAAGAAAAAAATATAAATGCTTTAATCATATATGAGATAAATATCTCTATTTCCAAGACAAAATGCTAAAAAATGTACCTCAATTTAAACTAAAGGATGCTGCTCCAAAATCAAGGGGCAATAGCTAAAAATATAAACATACAATCTTATCAAAATTAATATGTTTTATAGGAGATTTATACAGCAATTGCTGTTAAATTCCCCCTCTATTAACAGTTTCTTATATATGCACTGTTCCTCAGAAGAAACATGGGTAATAAATAAAGCTGGAATTCATTAACTACATATTCAGGATTAATTTTAACTTGTTTCGCAAAAGGGCAATTTGGCACATTACAATTGAGCCCGAATATGTTATAAAACTGTTAGATCCCCTGCATCATTACATAGATCATTTCCTTAAAAGTAAAACATAAAGCAAATGATATATTTTATCAAGGAAAAACATATCCATCAAAATAGATTGATTCTTACCCATAAACTAAGTTCAGATACATTTATTTTCAGGAAATGTGGTTTCATTGCCAGAATACCCTAAGCAGAAAAATAACATAGTATACAGTTAATACTTATAGACATAAATTCAAGGACCAAAAAATTCTAAGTAGAAGACTGTCAAGTATCTAAAATTGAACACACCACCAATTTTCTACATAGCATCACCGCATGCTCATTTCTGTAATCAGTGATTTCAAGAAACAGCCCTATTTTATCCAAAGCTTAGGTCAGTTAGTGATTCTGTAAAGTTGAAAAAAGAATCACCATATGTAAATTCCTATGGCCAATTTTACATATTTGATTCACCTAAGAACCAAGAGGTATATAACAATTTCAGAATTTTAGACAATAGTCATACAGGAGTAAGATTTTCCTTCAGCTAAAAATTACTGACTCAGGATAAACAACAAATGAGATTTTAATACCTCTCCTCTGTCAAATCTTAAGTCTTTCCAGGTTTATAGATTCCCAAATTGTTTTACCTATAGGGAACTAAATCTACTTCAAACTTGGCAAAAATAGGGTTAGAGATCAAAAAACATAAATAGTCAAACACAAATTAAATCTTTTCAGAAGTTTCTGAATATCTGAGAACACAAAATGTGGCATGATTCAGGTTTCAAAGTGATTAACTATAAATCAATATATGCAAATTTGTATTTAAATATGTATAAACATTCTATAATCTATAACTGTTGGTATCATTTATTTTTATATATCAAAATATATGAAGTATACATAAATATGCTTAATTCATACCAAAGCACACCTCAGTGTCAAGCATCTAGCAGGGTACCTCACACACTGCAGGTGCTCAACTGCCCTCAAGAGAAAATTCTTACAAAATGTACTTAGATTTTATTCATATCCAATATTCAATTCAATAGCTTCCTGTACACACTTAACAAAAGTCATATACTTTATCCTGGGTCATAGCAGTACTTGTCAAAGTACACATGTAAAATATAGAATTGAGTGCACTGTCACCTTTCCTAACTACAAAGTACACTGATTTTAAGAACAATATGTATTAATCCCAAAGCAGAACTCAGTTAATGATTTTTGTTGTTGAAAACACATTATCATCACATGCTAACTGCTCATTTCTGTGACTGAGTATATGCAATATGCATTTGTTTTCAGGAAACCGGCCTATACTATCACACGTGCAGTTTAAACATAAGGAGTAACTTAGGTTTGCAAACATTGTAATGGAGATACCCATTAAAAAAAGACATAACTACCTCTGGAAGTCTTTGAATGTAACAAAACTTTTATATTTAGAAAGTCATTTTGGCAAAAGTGGCAGAAGAAATCAGATGACCTTTCACCATTTGTTTTAACTCTGTAAGACAGTCTCCCCATAATCTAAAGCTGTTCTTCATAGTGATTTAGCAAAATATATCTTAATCATCGCCTGACTTAAACCACCTGAATATGCTTTACAACTAGGTAAGGGATGGAAAAATCCCCTAAGTAACTGAGGGCTCAAGCCTCTGATCAAGGCAGAACAAAGAGGGGAGCTGCTGGGAGACGGCAGTAAGAGGAAAGGCATTCTCAGGGTAAAGCAGAAATAAGATTAAAAACAGAAAAGGGAAACAGCGATGAAAACACAGAAACCTTTCTGAAAGGAACCCTGGGACCAAAACTTAGGTGACAGAAGCTGAAGAAAGAGAAAGGGCAGATTAGGGCTAGGAGGCAAGGTGCTGTGCTTTCTGATACAAACTTTTCATTGTGTTTGTTTCCTGTTTTAGAAGTGAGTACTTGAACACTGCCACAGAGATGTATTCAGTAAGACACCTGAGATGGTTCCTGTAGAAACTCCTCATGAACCCCAAGCCAGTGAAAAACTGATAAAACTGTCATTAATAGTTTCAAAAACAACCATGTTTAAGGAACACTTACCCAAATAATTACCAAAGAGGAAGCATAATAAGAAGTTATTAACATTGAGTTCCCAAACATCAAAACAAAACAAAGTACAAGAGAAATCTGCAAAAATCCGAGAAAAAAATATAATTAATACAAACAAAAAAACATTGATTGTTATGGTGTAAATTGCACATGCCCATGATAAACAAAATTCAAACCATCCAAAAGGCAATATACAATGAAAATAGTCCATTCTCCATCGCACACTTCCAACCCCAGAGATAACCACCATCAAGTTTCCTGTGCATCCTTCCAGATGTCAAAATGTATAAATTCTAGTTTATATTTTTTAAATGGAAACTTACCCCATAAACTCTACTATTTCTTGATTCTATTCTTAATATATTTCAGAGAGCTTTTCATAACAACCCAAACCAATCTAAATCATTCTGTTTAAGAACTAAAAAAAGTATTCCATTTTCTAGATGCACCATAATTCTTTAATAGGTCCTCTGAGTACTGTTGAACACATAAGTGCTTTCCAGTTCTATTTTGTTTTGTTATGTTCTTCCTACTACAAACACTGCTATGACAAACATCTCTATGTGTACATCTTATGTACACGTCAATGGATAAATTACTAGAAGTGAAATTGGTAGATCAAAGATGTACAAATTTTACAATTAGAAAAAATACTGAGAAATTGCCCTACACAAAGATTATACTAATTACTCTCCCAACAAGGCATGAGAGTTCCTGTTGATGCACATCTGGCAACACTGTGTATTATTCTTTTAAATATTTGCCAATTTAATAGGGAAAAAATGTTACCTCATTGTTTCATTTTCCATTCTTTTAATAGTAAATGAGACACAGCATCTCTTCTTCTATTTTCTACTTATGTTATTTTGTGTGTGTATAGGAATTATTTATTCCTATGTCCATTTCTCTATTGGGTTTTGAGAGTTCTCTTTTCCTTAAGAGCTCTCTTTATATATTATAGAACATAGCTCCTTATCAAACAAACATATTGTAAATATTTTTCCCAGTTCATTTTTTTTTATCTTAGTGGTATTTTTTATCATGGTTATTTTCTAAATCTGTTATTAAATTTATCATTCATTTACTTTAGGTCCTCAGGATTTACCTACATAATTAGAAAAGCCTTTAAAATTAAATAATCCGTATTTTCTTCTAAAAGCTTTATTTTTGATCTATATATATGGCAATTTCCATCTGAATTTTAGAATCGGTCTATTAAGTTTCAAAAACTGAAATTTTTATTTAAAACTTTATTCAATAATGTACATTATTTATAGTTATCTGTCCAATATTGAATCTTTATATCCAAAAGCAATACATGTTGTTTTCATTCCTTTAAGTCTTCTTTTATATACATTAAGTGAGTATAATGTTTTCTTCATATAGATCCTGCATATTTCTTAAGTTTATTTTAAAGTATATTATTTCTGTTGCTATTGTATCAGGAATATTTTTTCATATTTTCCACCTGATTATTACATGTATTTAGAAAAGTTATACTAAATATGCATCAATTGATACAATCTTTCGTTGTTTCTAATAGTAGGTTATTCAGATTTTTCAAGCATTCAAAATCAAATCACCTATAAATAATGATACTTTTATATCTTCCTTTTTTATTTTTGAAACTCTTATTTTTTAATAAATTGTATTAGTATTTCTGCAACAATTAAGTAATAAGAGAGGCAGTAGGTTATTTGTCATGCTTCTGGCATTAACAAGAATAGTTCAACTGCTTCATCATTTTGTATGATCCTAGCTTTTGGTTTGAGGTATGTCTATATATTTAAAATTTCAAGGAAATATCCATCTGAGACAGGAAACTGGCAGATACTGCTTTGGGCACTGCTTTGGGCATTGATTAATTGTGGAGGCATTGTTTTACAAAGTTTTGAGCTACCCTGATCAAAACAGGATGGAGACAGGGCAAGTACCAACTGGTTAGAACCAAGATGGTGGAGAAATTGACCACTTCTTGACCTTACAGCTTAATGATACACTTCATTACCATAAAAGTTTCTAAGAAAATGTCCCACTCCCATTATGCATGTGATGTCATGACACTTCCCGTTTGACCATATGTAGTCAAAAGGAGGGCATCACCCTAATTCCAGAAAAACACTACCTTTTTGAAGAAATAACATGAATATTCCTCCCCTTGTCTGGCCTATAATTTAAGCTGTTGCTTAAATATAAAAGCAACAGGAACCATGGGGCTGGTTCTGTTCTGCAGAAAGAACTAATCTCTGCTCTGTCTGTGGAATAGACTTTCTATAGTTTCAGAATAAATCTTGCTTTCACTTTATACTGTCTGCTGGCTCCTGAATTCTTTTTTGCACAAAGCCAAGGACCCACTTGGACTTCAAGTGGCTCCCAGCATTGGGAGTCACATCTATTTTTACTTAAGGTCTTAAAAATCAGACAAAGATGTTGACTTTCATCAAATATCTTTATAACATCAAAGGAAATGATCATATTGTTGATTTTTCTTTAAATCATTTTTTTTTAAGAGGCAGGGTCTGACTCTGTTACCCAGGCTGGAGTGCAGTGGCAGGATCATAGCTCACTGTAATCTCAAGCTCCTGGGCTCAAGACATCCTCCTGCCTTAGCCTCTCAAGTAGCTGGGACTACAGGCACATTCCATCACACCCAGCTAACTTTTTTTCTAATTTTTCTTGTAGAGATTGGGGGGGGGTCTCACAATGTTGCTCAGGCTGGTCTCGAACTCCTGGCCTCAAGCAATCCTCCTGCTTCGGTCTCCCAAAGCCTAAGGACTACAGGCATGAGCCACAATGCCTGGCCTTTAAATCTCTTAATGTGATAAATTATATTAAAAGAATTTCTAAGGTCAAAATATTCTTGCATTCCTGGAATGAAATATTTAGGTACAAGTTTAACAAAATATGTACATGATCTATATGAGGAACACTACAAAATTTGAATGGAAGTAATCAAGGAAGAACTAAATACATGGAGAGTTATTCCATGTATGTATAGGAAGATTCAATATAGTCAAGATGTCAGTTCTTCCCTAATTAATCTATAGATTCAACACAATGTCAATCATTATCCTGGCAAGTTATTTTGTGGATATTGACAAATTGATTCTAAAGGTTATAAGGAGATGTAAAAGACCCAGTAGAGCCAACACAACATTGAAGAACAACAAAGTCAGAGGACTGACACTACTTTATTTCATGACTTACTAAAAGCTGCAGTAATCAAGATAGGGTGGTACTGGTGAAAGAAAAGACAAATAGATCAATGGAACAAAATACAGAGCCCAGAAATAAACCCACATAAATATAGTCAACTGATCTTTGACAAAGGAACACAAACAATGCAATGGAGCAAAGACAGTCTTTTCAACAAATACTGGGCATCCACATACAAAAAAATAAATCTAGATACACACCTTACAGTCTTCACAAAAATTAACTCAAAACAGACCATAGATCTTTATAAATGTACACTACAAAAACACAAAACTCCTAGAAGACACGAGGAAACCTAGATGATCTTAAGTATGGTGATGAGTTCTTAGATACACAACCAAAGGTACGATCCATGAAAGAAACAATTGATAAGCTGTATTTAATTAAAACTGAAAACTTCTGCTCCGCAAAAGACAATGTCAATAGGAGAAAACAAATCACAGACCGAGAGAAGGTATTTGCAAAAGACATCTGATAAAGGACTGTTATCCAAAATATACAAAGAATTCTTAAAACTCAACCATAAGAAAATGATCACCTCAACGAAAAAATGGGCAAAAGAC
Organism: Avahi laniger; assembly: GCA_963575035.1. Lineage (NCBI taxonomy): Eukaryota > Metazoa > Chordata > Mammalia > Primates > Indriidae > Avahi > Avahi laniger. The sequence goes on along the minus strand of CAUYSK010023429.1, from coordinate 8,119 downwards.
ATTAACAAACACCTCATGTAAGAAGATACACAGATGGCAGGCAAGCATATGAAAAGATGTTCAACCAAATTAAAACAATGAGATACCACCATAAATCTATGAGAATGGCCACAATCTCAATACTAACACCACCAGTGCTGACAAGAATGTGGAGCAGCAAGAACTCTCATTCTTTGCTGGTGGAAATGCAAAATGGTACAGTCATTTTGGAAAACAGTTTGGTAATTTCCTGAAAACTAAACATACTCTTACCACACCATCTAACAATCACTTTTCTTTTACCCAAATGAACTGAAAACTTATATCCACACAAAAACCTACACACAGATGCTTATAGCAGTTTTATTCATAATTGCCCACACTTGGAATTAACCAACGTTCTATTCAGTAGGTGAATGAATAAACAGTGGTACATCCACATAACCAAAACATTACTCAGCACTATAAAGAAATGAGTTATCAAGCCATGAAAAGATTTGGAGGAAACTTAACTGCATTTTACTAAGCGAAAGAAGCCAATCTGAAAAGGCTACATACTATACAACTCCAAATATATGACACTCTGCAAAAGGCAAAACTATGCGGACAGTAAAAAAAAATCAGCATTTACACGGAGGGGAGGCATGAATAGGCAGAGTACAGAGGACGTTTAGTAGCAATGAAACTACTCTATATAACACTACACTGAAGAATACATGTCATTATACATTTGTCAAAACCCACCAGAATGAACAACACCAAGACTGAACCCTAACAAAAACCGTGGACTTTGGGTGATTATGATGTGGCAGTGTAAGTTCAATAAATTGTAACAAATGTACCATTCTGGTGTGGGATGTCAACAGGAAAAGGTGGTGCATGAGTGGGGTCAAGAGGTATATGGGAATTCTCTGTATTTTCTGCTCAATTTTACTATAAACCTAAAATTTCTCTAAAAAATAAAATTTTTTAATTAAAAGAAAATAAGAAAAAACACAATGAGGCACCACCTCATATCCATGAGGATGGCTACAATCACAAAAAAAGAAAATAAATGTTGGTGATTACATGGAGAAACTGGAATCCTCGTGCACTGTTGGTGGAAATGTAAAATGGTATAGCTGCTGTGAGAAGCAGTTTGACAGTTCCTAAAAAAATTAAAAATAGATTTACCATATGATCAATCCAGCAATTCCACTTCTGGGTACATAACCAAAGGAACTGAAAGCAAGATCTCAATGATATTTGTATACCCATGTTCATAGCAGTATTATTTACTATAGCAAAAATGTGGGAGCAACCCAAGTATCCATGGACAGATGAATGGATAAGCAAAATGTAGGATACAAACATACACACAACGGAATATTATTTAGCCTTAAAAAGGAAGGAAATTCTAATATATGCTTCAACATGGAAAAACTTGAAGGATATGCTAAGTGAAATAAGCCAGTCACAAAAAGATAAACACTGTATGATTTCACTTACATGATGTACATAAGGTAGTCAAAATCATAAAGACAGAAAGTAGAATGGTGGTTTCCAGGGGCTGGGGAGATGGGAGAATAAGGAGTTATTATTTAATGGGCATAGAGTTTCAGTTTTGCAAGATGAGAAGAGTTCTACAGATACGTGGTGATAATGGTTGCAAAACAATATGAATGTACTTAATACCATGAACTGTGCACTTAAAAATGCTTAACATGGGAAATTTTATGTTACGTGTATTTTATCACAATAAAAAATGGAAAATATCCTTTCTGGAAACAATTTTATTTATTTTTTTCTATACAGATTTATACTATAAAGATTTAGGAATTTGTAAAGTGATAATAGAAGACAGAGAATAGTCCATAAGTCACATCATAAAGTATATATCATTTAACCAACACAGGTTCTGCACAAACTATATCTGTGTAATTTCAGTACTTTCAAGATTCTAACTTTGAGTCAAAGCCCTCAGCCACAGTTGCCTGTGAGACTACGTGACTGGCCAACTCCGAATGCTTAACATTTTAATCTAATTTGTACTACAAAATAAAAATCTATATTAAACAGTTTGGAAAAAAATCAGCCAAGTGTAAAAAAAGATAATAACATTCATTGGGTGTCAGGCAGGTGGGAGCGGGGAGTAGGGGATGGGTATATTCCCACCTAATGGGTGTGGTGCGCACTGTCTGGGGGATGGACATGCTTGAAGCTTTGACTGGGGTGGAGCAAGGGCAATATATGTAGCCTAAACATCTGTACCCCCGTAATATGCTGAGAAAGAAAAGGAAAGGAAAAGAAAAGAAAAGAGAAAAGAGAAGAGAAGAGAAGAGAAGAGAAGAGAAGAGAAGAGAAGAGAAGAGAAGAAAAGAAAAGAAAAGAAAAGAAAAGAAAAGAAAAGAAAAGAAAAGAAAAGAAAAGAAAAGAAAAGAAAAGAGAAAAGAAAAGAAAAGAAAAGAAGATAATTACCATCTAACTCATTCATAAACAGAGAGGTAAAAAGCCTAACAAAATAATAGCAAACTGAATCTGGCAATATGTAAAACTTGTGTTTACCCAGAAAAGCAAGGTTTTTAATGTCAGAAAATCAATTAATGTTAATTCACCATAGTAACAGATTAAAGAGAGGAAAATACACAGAATCACTTAAACAGATGTAGAAAAGCATTTCATGAAACTTAACAAGTATTAATTTATTTTAAAAGTGCTCGAAGCACGATGAGGATGACATATTAAAAGGATAGAGAAGCCAGCTTGAATAGCTGGACAAATCTGGAACAATCTGAGCATCAACATAAATAATGAAAATAATGGATTATACTGCACTGAATAAAATATGTCACTTTCTCTTGGACACCAGAAAATCTGGTAAAAGATTTGAATAGGAATGTCACACACACACACACACACACACACAGGGCTCATAAACAAACCAAAAGATGCTTAGCTTCATTGAGGATCAGAGAAAATGCAAATTAAGGTTGTAAGACACCATTTTATATCAACCAGATTGATAAAATGAAAAAGGATGTAGAATAACATGAGCTATTATACATATTGCTGTTTGAAGTAATACAATCATTTTGGCAAAACAATTTGGTATTTACGAAGTTGAACCTGTGTATAATTTACTACCCAGAAAGTCTACTACTAGGTAAATACTCCAGAGAAACTCTTTAACATATATGCCCTAGGAGCTATGACTAAGAATGTACAGCATTATTTATAACTGAAAAAAGAGGCTGGGAGGGGAGAGGAAAGAACCTAAATGTCTGTCCTTCAACAAGAAAAGAAATGAATAAATTGAGTTTTATTTACACAATGGAAAATATAAAGCAGTGAAAATATCTGAACTCTATCAACATACAAATCTCAGAAACCTGTGTGAAAAAATAAGCCCCATAAAAGGATACTATTTGTACAAAACTTAAAAACAATGTGAATATTTAATAATAGAGCTATGTTATTTAGGAATAGATATATGGTAAAGTTATAAAGAAAAGCAAGTCAAACACTTAAAAAGTCAGGATAGTGGTTACTTCTTGGAGCAGTAAGGGGACGAGCCCAAAGCACACAGGACTCCAAAGTAATGATACGGTTCTATTTTTCATTTGGAGGGTAGGCTCATGGCTGTTTATTTTATAACCATATTCATAATTTCCCTATAAATTATAAATGTCCCCTTATATGTATCACTTATTAGAGAATAAAAAGTAATAATGGCATATTATAACAACAGAAAAAGAAAACATCAAAATTATAAAAATTAATGACAGAGAGAAGACAAGTATTTTTAAAGGATAAACATTCACCAACATCAACAAACCAGCCTTAAGGCCTTTGCTCTGTTTCTAGAATATTCTTTTCTTTGATATCTACTTGACCAACTTCCTCTTCTCCTTCTAATTGTTGCTCCACTCCCTCTTCTCAATAAGATCTTCTCTGAATGCCTCATCTGATACCTTGATCCCACCTACTGGTGTTGGCGCTCCTGATCTGCCTTACCCTGACTGTTCTTTTCTTTCTTCTATAATCCTTATTACCTTCTAACATACTACGTCGTTTACCCATTTACTATGTTCTTTACTTATCTTCTGTCTTCCCTCCTTCCCCCACTCTACTAGAAAGTAAGCAACATGAATGCTGTGGTCTCCACAGTTCTAGTCACTGGTGTGTCCCACATGCTGGAGAGTTGGAGCTCAGTGGATGAACATTCCCCTGCATTTTAACTCCTGCCTCTTGGGTAATATAGCAGTCCATGTTCCTCTTTCATGAATTCTTTCTTTTACCCATACCACATAAGTTGGGTACAACCGCAATCAGATACGACCCAAATTAAAATATTGAATTTTCTGGGTGGCTTATTCTATTGACTATATCACGGTGTTTGAATGACATTTGTTTTTGTTATGAAATCATGTTACGACTAGTTTCTACCGTGAACAGATTAAATATTAATCAGGAGTTTAAGGACAGATGAAATAGAAAATAATAAAATAATCATACCATGTGTATATAAATGATCTTCCGTAATTTACATATATCGATGTACCCCACAACATATACTGCAAATAATGATGCAATCTGAAATTTAAAAAGAAATTAAGTTAAAAATAAAAATCATATATGAAATTGATAACTATAAGAATGAAGAAAAGATTATGTTTATTGTTGTATCAAATTGATTTATATTTATACAGAAAGTGAGTTCTTTAGTTTTCCTTTTATCTGCCAATTTATTCTTGAATATGGTCAATATATTAATAGAAAAAAATACTGGTTGATTTTTTCCTCCTATACATAGCTCTCTCACCTATGTGAATTGGCTACTTTGTGGATTATCCAAAACAATACTCATTTTAATCTAGCTGATGCTACTGTCAACATGAACAATTAAAAAGTGCCTTGTCCAATCAAAAAATACGAAAATGTAATTATAACATGACAACTAATACAGAATTGGGATGGTACATTAAACTCAAAAATAATTATGCAATGCATGTGTGCAAAAAAATACATTAATTTCTGCTTGTTAGTCACTCTTTACAAGTATCTCCATTAGTGTTCTCTTTCATTAATACAATATTCAAGCATTGATTTTAATCAAATTTATCAAATTTCAAATTAGAAGGAGTACTTTCATTGCAAAGATATTTTTAGTTTTCCACTTTAAAGAAAATTAAATGTTATATGTCAAGAATTCTAAGAATACTGGAATTATTTAGATGAATTAACTGGTTAAATGATGATAGAGTACCTCTTACATAGAGGTATTACATCAGACAATACCTCTCCACCCTTCTTCATGAAGAAAGCAATTTAAATTAAATTCTATGCCTCTCCTACTACACAAACATAGCATAAACAAACTGCAAAACAGCTGAATACTTAAATATATAACTTCAGTTCCACTCATCAAGTTTTTTATCTCCAAGCAATCTACAACCAATTTTCCCATTAGTAAGATAAACAACAAGGTTTTCCTTTATTCAGAGTAACCCATGGGGAACACTGCATTGCTTAAGGGTGATTGATATGACACCGTAACTGTGGGGAAATATATGCTATTATTCAACATAAACCCCACAGAGAGTAATAATACCTCCCCTACTCCCCAAAAAGCAGGCCATCTCCACTTACTGGAAGCAATGGGAATGCTCCCTTCCCACCCAAGGGCTAAGCAACACACAGCAAACTTATGAGTTAGAATCTTAAAGAGAGAATCTTAGCGACAATTCAAACCAGAAACTGATTTAAAATGTCATCAAACTAAACTAGATAAAGGAGTCTAAAAGATAAGATCAAAGGAAGAAATAAGTGTAAATAAAGCCCATTTTTTAAAAATAATAATAAAAATAGCTAGCTTCAGTGACATCTCACTAATACTGGGTACTGTGTTAAGAGTCTTATATACATTACCTCATCTGATCTTAAACACATCCCAATAAAGTAGGTTCTTTTATTTTCTCTACTTCAGAAATGAACATTTTCTCTAAGTCAAGAAGTTAGTGAATGAAATTAGGACTCAAATCCAGGTCTAACTTCATTTCCCAAGTAAGATACTCCAAAGAATATTAAAAAGAAACTCTTCAATTGCTTTACACAAATATGGTCAGCATAATTAAAAAAAAAAAAACAGGAGCGGGTAAAATGAATACACAATTTACTCACTTTCTCAACAAGCTACCTTGCTTTATGTACTTCCATTTGAAGGGAGGCAAGAGTACATGGAAAGATGATAGGTAAATTGCAGATTGGTAGGGGGAGTGAGAACTGGTTAGCTATCGATCCTGTAATCCTATGTATATTTATCCTTCATGTAAGAATATTCATGAAAGACACATTTTACTTAAGAGAAATACTACAGCTTATTTAAGAGAAAAACTTAAAGTTATAGCACAAGTCCTCTTTTAAGTACGCTAATAAATGCTGAAAAACAAAGACAGCATTCTTACAAATTTGAGTTCACTACTGCAGTCTATTAGTAAGAAAATAATTAACAATCATTAATAAATTTTACTTATTTCCCTACCCTGAGCTTTCATTAAAAACATGAACTAGAGAATATTTTAGCACTTAGAATCATATAACATCTCAGTTAAAATTTTATACAAGTGAGTTTGCATAATCAAACACGTTAAGTTTAAATCAGTTTAAAAATATAATCAACTCACCTGAGTAAGAAGTACAAACTGAGCAAACTGCCATGGAAGCATGAAAAATACATTGGAAATGCAGAGTGCAATCAAGCTTCCTCTATAAAGTTTCGTAGCCCTTGGAAAGATAAAATAAATACCAGCAAGTTTACCACAAAATAGTCTAGCATGGTTCCAAACTGTTACACATTAGAATCTCTAAGCATGGTCTGGTTATAACCTAAATATAAAATGAACCAATGGGTTAGAAATTATGCCTGACACTCAATTACAACAATTTTCTGTGAAAAGTAAATACCCACTATTACCGTAAAAACACAGAGCCTGTCAAAGAGAAGGGTGGCTGGGTCAGTATCCATTGAATTTTTTCTCACATTATATTTTATAAAGTTAAAATTTTTAAAATAATGTATGCTGATTCAATAGATGCGTTAGTTGGAAAGGCAGATATGTCTATGAAAACATGATAGAAAGTAGCATATTCTAAGTGCCAAGTATTAATATTCTGGAGACAAGTACTATAAAAATGCAGAAGAAGGGCTGAGCAGCTGAAAGAGACTTTGTGAGGATGTGAGATACACACTGGGTCTTGCACTGGTAAAACACTGAAAAATGAGGAGGAGGCAAAGTATGGGGGTCATTCTGGAGCCACCTGCAGGGCCTTCACTTTGGTACTGACTTATAATCTAGGAGATTTTTACAAGGGTGAGGTGATTATATCTTTTCTTCTCAAAGCCAATGTAAAGCTCCCAAACATGCCTAACGTCTTCACAGAAGTAGAGTGTGCATGTCAGTACACTGGGGGGACAAGATATGCAGCTTGGAGAGAGTAAAGAATTTCTGGTTAGATAAACCTACAGGGGCACTGAGCATCCATCATGAAATTTCCATCCTCACTTCCTCAAGTAGCCCTTCTCCAAAGGACATCCTTTTCTGCTACTCTAGTCCAACAGGGTATTTCTAAATTCCAGGTAACCTATTATGAGTTATGAAACCAATTTACTAGATAAAAACCCAGCATTTTTTAATGGAGAGAAGTAGACTGAAATAGAATATACATGACTGCATCTTTCTTTTTTTTTTTTTATTTCAGCATATTATGGGGGTACAGATGTTTAGGTTACGTATGTTGCCCTTGCCCCCCCCCCAAGTCTGAGTTTCAAATATGTCCATCCTTTGGGTGGTGCGCATTGCACTCTTTGTGTATGCATATACCCGTCCCCTCTACCCTCTTCTCCCCTCCCCCTCTCCCCCCCCCGCCCAACATCCAATAGATGTTATTCTTATATGTGCACTTATGAGTTGATCAGTTAATACCAATTTGATGGTGAGTACATGTGGTGCTTGTCTTTCCGTTCTTGGGATACCTCACTTAGTAGACTGCGTTCCAGCTCTATCCAGGAGTATACAAGAGGTGCTATATCACCATTGTTTCTTAAAGCTGTATAGTACTCCATGGTATACATATACCACAGTTTATTAATCCACTCATGTAT
>CAUYSK010023428.1:0-22913 GCA_963575035.1 Avahi laniger | reverse complement strand
TGTACAAAATGTAAAACTCAGTCTCCAAAATGAAATAATCATACTATTCTAAAGCATACTAAAAATATGTGGGTATTATATTATTTTATAATTTTACATGGTCACTATATAATGGTGAAGGTTACAATTCAACAAGAAGACATAACAATTCTAAATATGCACCTAACTCAGCTGGACTCAGATTCATAAAGCAAATTCTACTTGATCTAAACAAAATGATAAATAGCAGCACCAGGGACTTCAACACCCATCTGACAGAACAGGACAGATCCTCCAAACAGAAAATAAGCAAAGAAACAATAGACTTAAACACAACTCTAGAACAAATGGACCTGATTGACATTTACAGAACATTCTACCCAAAAACCTCTGAATATACATTCTTCTCATCAGCCCGTAGGACATTCGCTATTTCCTTTAGTTATAACATATTACCCACACAAGAGATCAAAGGGGCTCATTGGCTTCAGCAATAAAGACTATAGCTTATCCTCTAGACCAGTGCTCTCCAAACTTTAATGTATGTATGAATTAACTGGAGAAACTTGTTGAGATGAAGATTCTGATTTAGTAAGTCCGGGTAGGGGCCAAAGATTCTGAACTTTGAACCAACTTCCTGATGATACTTTCAAATACTGCTGGTTCGCAAACCACATTTGGAATAGTGAGCCTCTACAATTAAAAGGTCCATGATGTGTGGCTGGAGAGGGAAAGGATGGGAGGGAGTTTGTTAAAGGGAAGATACAAGGCAATTGATAAAAAATGTTATAACTTGGCCGGGTGTGGTGGCTCACGCCTGTAATCCTAGCACTCTGGGAGGCCGAGGTGGGTGGATCGCTCAAGGTCAGGAGTTCGAGACCAGCCTGAGCAAGAGCGAGACCCCGTCTCTACTTAAAATAGAAAGAAATTAGTCGGACAACTAAAAATATATAGAAAAAATTAGCCGAGCATGGTGGCACATGCCTGTAGTCCCAGCTACCTGGGAGGCTGAGGCAGGAGGATCGCATGAGCCCAGGAGTTTGAGGTTGCTGTGAGCTAGGCTGACGCCACGGCATTCTAGCCCAGGCAACAGAGTGAGACTCTGTCTCAAAAAAAAAAAAAAATGTTATAACTTTCACCTGACAGGTACAGATATTGACCTAGTGATTTTTGCTTTGTTAGTGATTGTTTGGTTCTTCATTTTGTTTTTAATCATTTGATTATTAGGAATAAGAAGAAAGACATCCTTTCTTGTCTGGTATGCTACAACTAGGTTAAGTTGTACTTAAAGTTCAGTGAGTGAATATGTAAACAATTTTTTGAATAATCCCCTAAATAAATAAATAAATACATAAATAGAAGCACTAAGCAAAAAGAAAGTAGAAAGTAAGATTTATTATAGGGAAAAATTATGTCAAACAGTCGTTCCAAAGGCCTATTTTATAATATCAAGGATATTCAGGCAGAGAAGGGCACTGTACTAGATACCTAATGCGCAATAGTGAGAGAACAAAGACAAAGTAGAAGCCACTAAGTCAAGTTCAGCTTGAGCAAATAAAATTCTAGCTGACTCAAATATTTTGCTACTAAATTGTTGTTTGGAGTTATGGTTTTGTTTTAAAAATACTAGATAACAACAGAGATTGAACGCGAAAATATTTGCTTGTCAAGATACTTAAACAGTAAATCATCTTTGTTCTTCTGTGAGCATTTTATGGTATGAAAGAGAATTCCCAGGAATTCTCTTCTTGAATAATCATTACAATACTTTAATTTATAAAGTTTCACTTCAAATATTACTGCTTGGTTACTTTACATGTAAAAGATAAGAGTTCTCTGGCATGAATTAGAACTCGAGTTTATAAACTGAACTGACAGAAAATAAAAAATGCATTTGAAAGACTTACCATGTTCTTTCTTAAGGTGATGGCTGTGGTTCTGAAGGCTTTCAAGATAAAGATGTGGTTCCAATCAGTAAGGTTCCTTCTCGAGCAAGGAAGGTCTCCTTCCAAGTAATCAGTCGTTGCATTTTTGCCAATATAAAAAGCACAAGCTTACTAGGCATGAGAAAAAAATTCTCTAGTAGGGACAAATAGCCTACAAGAAATGAGAAAAAATAATAAAATAAGACTTAATATTGCACATACCTGCCAGCTAACATATTTGTCAGCATATAGGACATATCCTGTGTTCAGTTTGGTTTTCCCAAAGCAGGCTCTTGGATGAGGATTTGTGTGAAAGTGGTTTACTAGGAAGCCAAATAAGCAAACAAAGAAGAAAAACAAGTAACAACAACAATGAAATACTTATTGTTTAAAAATAATAATAATCATGTTGCCTCATTCCATCACAAAAGGTGGGTATTGTCAAACAATAAGGGGAAATGATCACATGGTTGCCAGATTAATAGGAAACATTTATAGTTACTACTTAATATTATGGAGATTTCTGTTGTAAAGGATCCCTGGTCTCGGCCCTTCCCATCCCCAAAGCTATCAGTGCCTATGTTAAACTCTTTCAAAGATAACCTTCATTCACAGAACTCTACTGTTTATTTTTTCTTAGAGAATTATTACTTAATTACCCAGGGTTGCTTAGACCAAATCACCTACCCAATATTTCTAAACAGAAACCAAGGAAGAAGTTTCTCTAGTCTCAATTGCATAACTCTTCCATCTTCGTTTCATAGTGTGTGTGTTTTTTTTTAATTTGTGACTGCCACATTTCCTGAGTTTTGTTTTATTTATTTTTATTTGTTTGTCTGTCTGTCTGTTTAGTGCTTTTAAAAATATTCCCTGATGTTTTTGACAGTTTCCAATTGATTGGTTCAGTCAGGACTCTGATTTCAAATAACAAGCACAAACTGAAACTCAATTATGCTAAAATGATACTTACTAGCCGGACTATCTGGGGAGGGTAGAGTTGGAGCTGGCCTGAGAGAGCACTAGAATTAGTAACTGAAATGCCACTGGACTTTCCCCTCCACCTCTCATCTCTGCTTTTCTCCCGGTGCTAAATTATGCTCTTAAAACAGTATCTTCCCATGCAGTGGATTGTTGCTATGGGCTCTGTTGAGCTTACATTCTTTTAGTGTTGTGACTGGTGCTGATAAGGTTGGTTTATCTTTCATGGCACCAATTAAAGTATATCAGCCAAGAAATCTCCATGGCCCAGCTTGGGTCCTCTGCCCATTCTTTAGATCAAACACACTGGGCAGGGTGTGCTATGAGGTTCTGAGATTGCCAAATGAGGGTCATGTTCTTAGTCCCAAGTCCAGAAAATTCTGCTGTATTACCATAATCACAGACACGGCCATTTGGCAAACTATAATCCAGCTGATTGCACTAATTTTTGTCTACCACGATAACAGGGCAGACTGTACTATTAGTTGGTTACTTCTAAGTACCTCACTATAATCTTATAACTGTTAAAAAATAAAAATAAACCTTCTAGTTTTTCTGATTACTTTTATTTTTTCACCTGGTATCCTCACTCTTCCTCAAATACTTCTATGTGTTTCTCATTTAGTATATTAAATCCTTAAGTAACATTAAGTAATAGTGCATGTGAATTTAGTAAGAATGCTCTATGAGCAATTTCTAGTGTACTTCAAAGTTTAGGCCTCTCTTCTCTTCCACACTCCAAATTTGCAGCCTTAAAGGGGAAGCACTACTGAATAAAAAAAAAATAATAATAATCCCTTTTTAAACATTATGGCGAACATTTTTATCTGTCCAGTATCTATTTTACCTTCTTTTGATAATAGTTTCCCATCTTCAGTCAGGTGAGAACCTACTCTCAATGATGTCAACCCAGAGGAAGAAGAACCAAGAGATAGAGAGAGGAAATCCAAGGCCCAGAGATATTCCCAAGCTCTGAAAAAGACATACCTGGTCTTTGTAGTTTCTTGAGACTGTGCACTTCTGTTTGCTAAGGCTAATTTTGTCTGTATTTTCTGTCGCTTTCAACTAAAATAATTCTAACTGAAATACACCATTAATAGTATTAATATATTTAGGGAGCATAATTTTCAAAATAAGTCATGTATTGTTTTCACTGAAACCTCAAAGCATGTCAAATTGTAGAACAATGAACTCAGGATGAAGCATTGAAATTTATATGCTATACTAAAAGAAGTTTTAATTAAGCTCATAAACAGTCTATCTTAATATAGGACGGAAATCTTCAAAATGAAAATAACTTCCTAAGAGAAAACAAAATTATGTATGCAATGTTAGAAACTGACATAATCTAGAGAGAAGCATGTTGAAATATATCAAAGCAATTTCCACATGTATAAAGATTCCATATCAAATAGAGTGTTTGCTCTGAGTTGCATTTCCATAAAATAACCTATTAATATTATTAGGGTGGAAATGTTCTTTGAGAGTTCCATTTTGTACAGATCAGCTTTCCAAAAGTAGTCATAGGCTGAGGTAATGCAAAACACAGGGACTGGGCTATTTGGGTAATCACTTTTGAACATTGCTTTGGCTATCCTAATTAATTATTCAGTGACATTCACGTCATAGTCTCTGGCTTGCAATCAGTTAAAATACAACATCTGCCAAGCAGACCACTCAAGAAGATGAAGAACACTACATTTTCTTACAGACTCCCAACATAATGTTGGAACAATTTCATTAGGTCCTACACTTTCATTTTAAGAAATTCCAACTGCAAGTTTTCACAGCCACTGATTCTGTAGCTTCACAGAGAGAGGAGAGTGCTGCAATGCATTACAATAGGGAAGCCTAAGAAGGATAAATGGATTGAGTACTACTGCCAGTTAATCACTTTGAGAAAATGGCCTTCACCTATAGCAGAAATAAACGAGGTTGGCGAAAAGTTATTTCTGACTAATGCAGTCTGAAGACTTGAGGCCAAGACAACTATAGGGCAAAACCTTTATATTTGATAAATAAAATCCCTCAATTTCAGATAAAGTGTTTTTTATAGTTATTTCCTCAAAACCTCTCGCGTTGCCTCTTCACATGTCAAATTTGAATTTCCAGTTGGAGTGATAAGAAAAAAAAAGTCTGCATATTATTTGAATCACTTACAAAGCTAGCAACTGTCTCTATACTATTTTAGATTGAAGAAAGATGAAATTTCTCCTTAGGACATCTTGACTTAAATGCACAATTGAGGCCTATCGGAGTTGCCACAAGACCCTAAGAAGTTTTGCATAACTTTATCACCCCTACCTCCTTCACGAACACACACACTCTCACACACTCACACTCATACATACACATTCACATACACATGTCATTCCTAAAGCAAGGCAGCTAAGTATTATATATATGTTTTATTTACATGACTATATTTTCTTGAAACTTCTGACAAATCTAAAGATAAACCTGAGCTTTAGGTAAGTCTTGGGGTTAGGAGTAAAATTAATAATGATAATAGTAATTTCTAACTTTTACTAAGTCCTTTCTAGGTGACAAACACTTTTGAGGCCTTTCTCCTCCCCCCCCCCATATATATCACATTTACATGCCAAGCACTTTTCTAAATACTTACATGTATTAACTCACCTAATTTTCATAAAAACCCTTCAAAAGATATAATACTGTATGTGTACCCCTGTTTTATAGATAAGGTTGCTAAGTCACAATGTTTAAATATCTTGCCCAATATTGCACAGCTGAAAAGTGGAATATTTGAAATGACATACCAGACAACCTGCACCTGGAGCCTTTAATCATTCATCTTAACTCACAAATTTCCAGACTTCTCCAAATATGGGTGATTCTTAAAATCAAACTAGTTATTTGTTTAGTGAATGAGGATAGCATAGTCCTTAAAGGCATGAACTTTCATGTCACACAATTTTACTACTTAGTATGTTGAGTGACATTTGGCAAGTTAACTTCTTTGTGCCTCAGTTTAATAATTTATTTTTCTGTAAAATTGAAATACAGATATATCATGATGTAAAAGTTTAATTAAAGAATATCAGTGTAACTTTTATTTCTAAATATTTATTATTTTCAATAGATGGTATTTATTTTATTTATTATGCCTCCTCTGCCTGCCTATTTCCAGTAAAAATATAACTCACATTGGCCAAAAACAATAATTATTAATTATATGGGCTTTTTCTGCTTAGACAAAATTAGAAATAACAAAATATTAGAAAACTAGAGCCTAAGGAAGGGGATAGAAGCTGGAGGAATGGAATGTATCACCTCTGCCAATGGAGAGATAGAGAGCCCAGCAGTAGTACCTCTGAAAAACCCTTATACACACTGACTTTCTCACGTTCAGGTTCAGAGAGCATGCAGCCATTGTACAATAATGCCAGTCAAGAATGAATTTTCCCATTTGCCTTACTGTTCATCTCTTCCAATGCTTTGACACTGGTAAGGATTCAGGAATTTGAAGGAGGGACAGAACTGTTAGGCAGGGAGAGCAAATGATACCACCCATACTTCCTTTTGCAAACTACAGGTTCCCACCTGCGGCAGGCTCTGGCTGCAGAAAAGTCAAAGAAGATTTATCTTTAAATTGAAATGAAAGGATCGAACAATATTTTGGACTGAATGCTTTCAATTACAAAATTGAAATTGACTTAGAGTGAATATAAGATTTTATGCTTCTTAAGAGGAGAAATCAAGGGACCTGCACTTTTTAACATCTAGAGGAAAGAGAACCACCCTCACTTATAGGTACTGAAGAGGACAAAAATGGAATTGCTTTTTTGAATATTCCATGTGATTCTTTCTTGTTCCAAGTACTATTTTTTTTTATCATTTGAATTCAAACTCTAAGATTGTGAAATTTAGAAACTTGATCTGAAAAGAGTAATAGTTTAGTAAATGTAATGGTTAGATTTAGAAGACATAGAAGACCTGGAATATTCAAAAATACCATCCAAAATTCCACTATGTCACCCATGCCTCCATAAGCAGTCCTCCATCTCTTGGCTGAGGAAGATAACATGTCCCATTTTGTCACAATTGTTGCTTGACTGGGAATCAACAACCAAATTCAACACAACCTGATGAGAAAAGATAGTAAAGTGCAGAGCAAAAATAGTGAAAAGAAACATTCAGGCAAAAGTATTTGAGGGAATTGGCTAAAAAACATTGTAAAAAATGTGGCAAATAATCATGGATATAGATGGCGAAAATGCTGGATCAAGGGAAGTGTAATATATTTTTACATTGGGCTAATTATTTTACATGTATTAATTTAGTAGAGGTCATGCATCCAGTGTGCTAGTTGGGCAGATGGCTGAAACTTTAATAGTTTTCTAGTTGACTAATGCAAGCTTGGATGCAATTATGTTAAGCACTTTAAACAATATTGACATAGTATAGAAGTCAGTCAAATTCTTTAAGCTGTGTGACTCACATATCCACTCCCAAACCCAAGGAGTCTTACTTCACCAAGACCTTGACGAAGACATAGGTGATGACAACATAGAAATATCTAAAGAGTGCTTTATTGTCTTTAGGCTAAAAATGCTGGTAGGATGAAATGCAATTTAATTGTCTTTCTGTTCTCCATGGGATCGGAAGGTTGCAGAACGCAGTTAACCACCAAAAACAAAGTGGACATAGTTACCACAACAGGCAACAGAGAAAGCATGGCAATCAGATGTCAAAGGATGCCATGACTTACAAAGATTTCTGGCTATGCTTAATTAATCATGAATCTGATTTAATTTACACAAGTATAGTAATCTCTAATTATCCTTTGGATTTCTGCAGTATCAGTTGTAATGTCTTCTTTTTCATTTCTGATTTTATTTATTTGAGTCTTCTCTCTTTTTTTCTTAGTCTGGCTAAAGGTGTGTCAATTTTGTTTATTTTTTCAAAAAACCAACTTTCGTTTCAATGACCTTTTGTCCTTTTTTGTTTCACTTTCATTTATTTCTGCTCTGATCTTTGTAATTTTTTTACTTCTACTAATTTTGGGTTTGGTTTGCTCTTGCTTTTGTAGTTCTTTGAAATGCATCATTAGGTTGTTTATTTGAAACTTTTATACTTTTTTGATGTAGTCATTTATTGCTATAGACTTTGCTCTTATTGCTACATTTGCTGTATCCCATAGGTTTTGCTATATTGTGTTTTCATTTCGTTTGTTATGAGAAATTTTTAAATTTCCTTCTTAATCTCTTCATTGACTCACTGCTCATTCAGGAGCATTTTATTTAATTCCCATGTGTTTGTATACTTTCCACTGTTCCTCTTGTTATTGATTTCTAGCTTTATTCCATTGTGGTCAGAGAAAACACTTGGTATGATTTAAATTTTTTTGAATTTTTTTTTCTTTCTTTTAATTTTTTTTATTTCAGCATATTACGGGGGTACAAATGTTTAGCATATGTGTATTGCCCTTGCCCCACCCGAGTCAGAGCTTCAAGCATGCCCATCCCCCAGATGGTGTGCACCGCACCCATTAGGTGTGAATATACCCATCCCCTCCTCTCCTCCACCTGCCCAACACCCGATGAATGTTACTACTATATGTACACTTAAGCGTTGATCAGTTAATACCAATTTGATGGCGAGTACATGTGGCGCTTGTTTTTTGAGACTTGTTTTGTGGCCTGACATATGGTTTATCTTTGAGAATGACCCATGAGCTGAGGAGAAGAATGTATATTCTTCAAATGTTGGATGAAATGTTTGTAAATATCTATTAGGTTCATTTGGTCTGTAGTGCAGGTTAAGTCCAATGTTTCTCTGTTGATTTTCTATCTGGATGACCTGTCCAATGCTAAAAGTGGAGTGTTGGTCTCCATCAATTGTTGTGTTGGGGTCTATCTCCCTCTTTAGCTCTGATAATATTTGCTTTATATATGTAGGTGCTCCAGTGTTGGGTGCATATATATTTAGAATTATTACATCCTCCTCCTGAATTGACACTTTTATCATTATATAATGACTTTCTTTGTCTCCTTTTACAGTTTTTGTCTTGAAATCTATTTTATCTGATAGAAATATAGCTACTCCTGCTCTTTTTTGGTTTCCACTTGCATGGAATACCTTTTTCCACCCATTTATTTTCAGTCTATGTGTATGTTTATAGATGACGTGTGTTTCTTGCAGACAATATATGGTTGGCTTTTGGTTTTTTATATATTCAGCCCGTCCATGTATGTCTCTTGATTGGAGAGTTTAGTCCACTTACATTCAATGTTATTATTGATAGGTAAGGACTTACTACTGCCATGTTATTATTTGATTTCTGGTTACTTTGTGGTACTCCCTTTCTTACTTATTTCTTGTCTTCCTTTATTAAAAATGATTTTCTCTGGTATCAGTTTCTTACTTTTTATTTTTTGTGTATCTGTTATAGGTTTTTTTTTGTTGTTGTTGTTTTAAGAGATGGAATCTTATTCTTGCTCAGGCTGGTCTCGAACTCCTGACCTTGAGCGATCCTCCTGCCTCAGCCTCCCAGAGTGCTAGCATTACAGGTGTGAGCCACCGCACCCAGCTTGTTGTAGGTTTCTTGATTTGAGGTTACCACAAGGCTTGCCCAAAACATTTTATAGCCAATTATTTTAAACATATGACAACTCTGCTTACAAACAAATGAATAAGCAAAGGGAAATCTAATAGAAATTCTACTCATTGACTCCATTCTCCCCCAGTTTTTAACTTTTTGTTGATTCCATCCATATCATTTTATACTATCTCTCTTTCAAAAAGTTGTAGTAGTTATTTTAAGAGCTTTGTCTTTTAGTTTTCCTATTCAAGATATAAGTGGTTTCCCGAGGCGGGCAGATTGTTTGAGCTCAGGAGTTCGAGACCAGCCTGAGCAAGAGTGAGACCCCGTCTCTACTAAAAATAGAAAGAAATTAATCAGAGAACTAAAAATATATAGAAAAAATTAGCCGGGCATGGTGGTGCGTGCCTGTAGTCCCAGCTACTAGGAAGGCTGACGCAGGAGGATCGCTTGAGCCCAGGAGTTTGAGGTTGCTGTGAGCTAGGCTGATGCCATGGCACTCTAGCCCAGGCAACACAGTGAGATTCTGTCTCAAAAAAAAAAAAAAAGATATAAGTTGTTTATACATCACAATTATAGCAATAGAGTATTCTGTATTTGTGTACTTACTGTTACCAGTGAGTTGTATACCTTCAGATGATTTCTTATTGTTCATTAATGTCCTTTTCTTTCAGACTGAAGAACTCCTTTTAGTATTTATTGTAGGACAGGTCTAGTGTTGATGAAATCCCTCAGCTTTTGTTTGAGAAAGTCTTTATTTCTCCTTCATGTTTGAAGGATATTTTTATAGGATATAATATTCTAGGGTCAAGGAGTTTTTCCTTCAGCACATTGAATACGCCCTGCCACTCTCTCCTGATTTATAAGGTTTCCACTGAGAAGTCTGCTGCCAGATGTATTGGAACTCCTTTGTAAGTTATTTTTTTCTTCTTTCTTCCTTTCCTTAGGACCTTTTCTTTATCTGTGACCTTTGGGAGTTTGATTATTAATTGCTTTGAGGTAGTCTTGTTTGGGTTAAATCTGCTTCGTGTTCTGTGACATTCTTGTACCTGAGTATTGATATCTTTCTCTAGGTTTGGAAAGTTCTCTGTTATTATTTATTTGAATAGATTTTCTACACCAATCTCTCTCTGTTCCTATTCCTTAAGGGCAATAATTCTTAGATTTGCACTTTGGAGGCTATTTTCTAGATCTTGTAGGTGTGCTTTATTCTTTTTTTATTCTTTTTTTCTCTTCTGACTGCATATTTTCAAATAGGCTGTCTTCAGGCTCACTAATTCTTTCTTCTGCTTGGTCAATTCTGCTGTTGAGAGACTCTGATGCATTTCTTCATTTGTCAATTGAATTCTTAAGTTCCAGAATTTCTGCTTGTTTTTTATTATTATTTTAATGTCTTAATTAAATTTCTGTGATAGGCTTCTGAGTTCCTTCACTGTGTTGTTTGAAGTTCATTGAGTTTCTCAGGACAGCTATTTTGAATTCTTCATCTGAAAGGTCACATATCTCCATCACTCCAGGATTTGTCACCAGCACCTTATTTAGTTTGTTTGGTGAGGTCATGTTTTCCTGAGTGTTCCTGATGCTTGTGGATATTCATTGATGTCTGGGCATTGAAGCATTACGTATTTATTTTAATCTTCACAGTTTGGGCTTGTTTGACCCATCCTTCTTGAGAAGGCTTTCTAGGCATACAAAGGGAGTTGAGTGTTGTGATCTAAGTCTTTGGTTACTGAAGCCAAATAGGCACTGCAGGTGCCCCAGGCTCAGTAATGCTGTGACTCTTGCAGACTCTTGGTGGTACTACCTTGGTGGACTTGGGTAAGATATGGGAGAATTCCCTGGATTACCAGGCAAAGTTTCCCACTCTCTTCACTCACTCTCTGTGCTTGGCTGCTGGAACTGGGGGAGGAGTGATGGGGGCCACTCCCTCGTGGCCACTGGCACCACATCACACCTGAAGCCAGCCCAGTCTCACACAAAGCTTGTGGTGACTTTTGCCTGGTTACCTCTGGTGTTTATTCAAAGCCTATGCACTCTTTAGTCAGCAGGTGGTGAATCCTGCCAGGACTGGGTCCTTCCCTTCAGGGAAGCATGTATACTTGTGGCCCAGGGTGGGTCCAGAAATGCCTTCCAGGAACTAAGGCCTGGACTCAGGGCCTTCGGGAGTCTCCTTGGTACTTTATTTTACTGTGGCTGAGTTGGTACCCTAGCTGCAAAACAAATCCTCTGAAATTATCCCTTTTCTTTCCCCAAGTTGGAAGAAGACTTTCTGAGCTGCACTGCCTATAGTTGGGGTGGGGGTGACACAGACTTTGGCTTGGCCACCACCACTGCATCTCAGTGGATCATGTACACCCCAAGTTCACTGGTTCTGAGCCAGCATAGCCGTAGGAATTGCCCAAGGACTGTAGCCTTTGTGGCCCCACTGTCTTATGAATTTAGTCCAGTTCCCAGGCTGCTTTTTGTCAGCCTGTGGAGGGGCTAGCTGAATCTGAGGTTTCGTGATGGAGGATTTCCCTCTGGTTGGACTGGTCAAAATGCTCCCTCTGTGGGAACTGGCAGAATTCTGCCCTGTGATGTGTTCCCCTGTGCCAGGGCAGCTCTGGGTTTCAGTGAACAGTTCCTTAATCACTTTGCTGTCCCCTGAGCACATAGATTCTCTCTCCACTTGGGTTGAGGGCATGGCACTGCCAGGGGATGGGGGAAAGGTGGGGTAGGCAATGCAAGATTGTCTTCCCTGCCCTCTTCAATGTCTCTTTCCTTGACATAATGTTAAAACCAGGTAGTAGGATTGCTCACCTGATTTTTTGCTGCTTCTGAAGGTGCTTGCTTGTGTGGATAGTTGGAAAATTGGTGTTCATGCAGAAGGACATTGCTGGAGGTTTCTATTCCACCATCTTCTAATTTCCATAATTAAATGCAGAACAAAACAAAACTTTCGTCTTGCCTAAAGCCAATATGAAAGAGAGTGACAGTTTATCACTCCATTTCTAATGTTGAGTCAGTTCCCAAGCCCATAGCAATCAGCCTGTAATTCTGTTAAAGTCTCACCACAACTGAGTACTCTGTATTTCTTTGTTAGGCTTCTCAGGTGACTGAGAATCACTAGGTGCTGAGTGGAAATCCAAATATTTCAGGTACAATTGTAAAAGATCAATTAACACTAATTTTTGAAGACACAGTTGTCACTATAGTCCAGAATCAAAATATATAATGCTGGGATTTCATAGGAAGTTTCAACATGAATGTATATGGTCCTAGATAGAAGTATATGTAAGTATCTGTGTGTGCATGTATGAATGCATGCCTACTAATACTATATTAGGATCTTAACAATGGTCTCTTGTACCTTAGAAAATTTCAAATACAAGCCTTTGAACCTCCTCCTTCCTGCCGAAAGAGTGAATAAGATGTCCCTGGAGAAATACTAGAGATTAGAACCACCATGAATGAATCAAAATAAGCAGGAGTGTAATTGTCAGCACATCACTATTTGGTTCTTCAGTTTGGTCAGTATAGAATGTTTATGGGACTTGGAGAAGGATAGTAGATTACCATAACCTTAATGAGGCAATGGCTCTAACCATTGCTGCTGTTACAGATGTGTTTGTGTTTTCTTAACTAGAAAAAATCATTGTAGCTCTTGGCATTCAGAATTCATCTATTTATTTTGTGAATGCATTTTTCTCCATTTCAACAAACTGAGACAACCAGAAGTAGTTTGCATTCCCCCTGAGACAAGTCTGCCTAGACTGCCTCTCTTTACCACCTCTCTCCAAACTTTTCTCTGCTTGTCTTAATTTCTTTCCTAAACAAAATAGTGACCTCTTACTCTAGGAAAAAAAAGAGTGAGCCAACTACTCTGCAAAGGAAAGGAGGCGTAGTTTACAGGATTTTTTTTTTTTTTTAAAGAGAGGAGCAGAAACATAACTGTGGACAAGTGTATGCTCCGGGCTAATTTTAAAGACTCTGCTGAACTTGGAATTATGGTGCTCAAGTTTAGCAGACATGAATTGGAATTATGGTGCTCAGTTTAGCAGACATAAACGATCCCTAAATACACTAGATATTGGGGATGCCAACATGAATAAGTCAATGCCTGATCCTTCCTTGAGAAAGGTGCTTAGTTCTGGCGAGAGGCACAGAGACATAAACTGATTCATTCCTTCATCCCACGAACACTCAATGTCTACTCTGTGCCAGGAACTATGCTACAAAGAAGACATGGTTGATGTCCTCCTGGGAACTATTTTCTAATGGGAAAGATAGATTTTAATCAAAAATCCAAACAAATAAAATGTGGAAGTGTCTCTATGATAAGTTAATAAAAGGAGAAATATATTAATGATAGCCCGAGAGAGGAGTTTAACCTGATCTTAGAGGTGAAGGGTAGCTTCCATGTGGTGATGAGAAATGGGGGGTAAGTTGCCAGGTGGTGTGAATATCATTCACATTGGTCCTGTTCCAGGTAGGAGATAATTAATTAAAAATCCAGGGAAGCTCAGTACGATGAGAGGTCAGAAAATAATGCAGGGTTTGTGAGAGATGAAGCTTGTGAAGTAGGGACCAGATCATACAGTGCCTTTTAAACCATGTTAAAAATTGTGATCTTTATTCTAACACTATGAAACTGTTGAATATTTTTCAGCAGTTGGGTGACATGATGATATGTGAACTTTCTGACCATACTATGAAGCAGTGTTTATAAGGAGTTAAGAATGGACATACATAAACCCATTACAAGGCTGTTAAAATAATCAGATGAATGGCAGTGAGAATTATTTATAGACAAGTGGTGATAGAAATATAAATAAATGGATTTAAGAAATATTTCAGTGTTAAAACTACTGACAAGACAATTATATGAAAGGTGAGAAAGAGGGTTATATCAAGGGTGACTTCTTATTTTTTGGCTTGTATATCTGCCTAGCTGGCAGTGCCATTCTCCAAGAGAACAGTAATAAAGGACTTTGTTTTGGGGGAAAGATAAAACATTTTATTTTGTATGTCTATATATCTATGTCATATTCAAGTATAAAGGATGTGTAAATATATCAAAAGTACATGATAAGGTGGTTCCTCAAAAAATTAGATAGGATTACCATGTGATCTAGCAATTCCAGTTCTGGGTATATACCCAAAAGAAATGAAATCAGGGACTAGAATAGATATTTGGACACAAATGTTTATAGTAGCGTTATTCACAATAGCTACAAGGTGGAAACAACCTAAATGTCCATTGACAGGTGAATAAATAGACAAAATGTGTTAAATATATGCAGTGGAATATTATTCAGCCTTAAACAGGAATGAAATTCTGATACTTGCTCCAACACGGAAGAACCTTGAAAATATTATGCTAAGTGAAACAAGCCAAACATGAGAGAGCAAATATTGTATGATTTCACTTATGCAAAGAACCTAGAATAGGCAAATTCATACAGAGAGAAATTAGGATGGTGGTTGCCAGGGGCAGGAAGGGAGTTGTTGTTTAATGGGTATGGAGTTTCAGTTTGGGAAGATGAAAAAATTCTGGAAATGGATGTTGCTCATGGTTGTGTAATAATGTGAATGAACTTAATGATACCGAACTATATACTTCAAAATGATTAAAATGGTAAATTTTATGTTATCTTTATTGTGCCACAATAAAAAGGTATGTGGATCTGGAGCTCAGAGTCCTAGGCTAAAGATGTAAATGAGCATGTCATCATGGTATTTATGACAAATGAAGCCATGTAAAGTTGCCTAGTTTGAATGTAGGATGGAAGGAAAAGAAAATCTAGAACTAAACCTGATGAACTCAAATATTAATAGCTATGTAGAGGAAGATTTGTTATTGAAAAGGGCAGGGAACAGATGGCTAGAAATATGAGAGGAAGACAAAAAAAGTATAATGTAAAGGAAGTTAAGGGGAGCAAATATTTTTAGGACCCAGATATCAGTAGTGTTTCATTGCTACTTGAATCCCTCTTGGTGGAAGGATTCTATTTCCTATTTATCTTAAATGTTTCTCTTTTGGGCTGTAATGCTATAGTAGTTCATTTTTGCTGTAAAGCAAAGCTCTCTGTAATTCTAGCTTGAGCTTTTTTTCCTATTTAATTTGTCATAGGAAATTCCCCATCAGGCCACAGATGTGGTTTGAAGAAGGGAAGTAATTTGGCAGGAGTAAGGCACTCTGGATGTATGAGTTATCTGTGTATGCAAAATTACTTAGGCCTTTAGAACCTGCTTGGACTCAATGCTGTACATGTATCTTTCCACTTTATATTTAAGAGCCTCTGAATATGCTAGAATTTATGGTTAGAAGTAACAAATTATATCCAATTCGTGATAAACAGCTGAGGTCAGATATCCCCATGGTCCCTTGGGCCAGGGATTCAGCTCTGTGAGCTGATCCAGAGCTCCTTCTCAAGGAAAAATAAACTTAGTAAAGCAGGTATGACTTTGCTACAAAAGTCTGGGATCCTCTTCCCTGATTCTTCTTTCATGGTTTACAGTATACTTGATACACATCCTTACTTGCTTAGAAGGGTCAGTTGACAAAGTCCCTTGTCCTGTACCTTGGACCAACTATAGAGGCTTTCTTTGCTTTGGGCCCCACTAAAACAAACAGGCTTTTTGCTTTATCCAATAAATAGATCTAGCCAGAACAACATAATGCAGCATATTTCTAAAATATCTCAAGAGGTCTCCCAAGTATGTTTAGTGGTAAGGAAATTAAGATGTATAAATGTATCCTTTATTTTGTATCAGATCAAAGAGACTCCAGGAAAATTTCCTGGGGTAGTAAAAAACTGTCCCTTTCCATCCCTGGCACCATAGTCAACCATTTAGGGTGCCATTTACTTCTTTCTTCCTAGATCCTATTGCAGAAAGTCATTACTGTAGAGGTCCATCACAATGACCTGTAAGAAGATGAGTTAGTTAGGGTCCCTATAGACTAAACAATGGGAGAAAACATAAGAGATGACATATCTCTATGGCAGGATTGTGAAAGTTTGCTCCTGTCCTGCAAGTCCCAAGATAATAAAACCATTCTAAAATGTAGTTGAGTTAGGAAGAATAAACTTCATAAAGCATGTCAACCATTGCAGGATCTTAGTACCAGTGTTAAAGTAAGCATGGGTATGAATGTGTGTGAGAAGAAACAATAAAAACACTGCGTAAATCATGTCTCTCCTTTTGTGCAAAGTTGGAAGTAAACCATAATAATAAAAACAAAACCTCTTATGTACTGAAAATTATATTCACTGAGGCCTGACCTTCCCTTTTCAACATTTTTTCCTATACTTCACAGGCTATCTATCCCCTTCTCCATTTTTCTGCCCATCCAATGCCCGACATCCAATTCCTCTCTGAAACTGGAAAGTGTCAAAACTCAAGCATTTAGAGTAGTTGAACAATGGGCTAATTGACCTCCCTGCATCACCTCAGCCAAGAATTGGCACCTTAATACTTTCAGTTGTTAAGTGAAAAGCTGTGTCCCATAATAAAGGAATTTCAGGCATTGCCAAGCAAGTGGAGATACATTTTGAGATAATAATATATTTGAAATATATAAAAATAAACTTGATTTAGTCAGTTTTGGGTGATTGTATAGCTGGATCCAGAGGGTAAAAATTTGCATTCTTATTCACCTAGAAACACACCCTGGGGGAAATGAGGTCATTAGCGATGGCTTTGGTGAAGGTCAGACCCAAGATAATGCTAGAGAAAAAGCAAGAGCTTCTCTGACCAAGGATTACTGAATTTAGGGTGCTGTCTTAGAGGTAGATATCTAATAGGTTGGCTACTGCCCTTAAGTTGGGCTAATGGCAGAGCCTTTATATTTAGCAATGAATAAAGGAAGCAATCAAATCTTCTGTGTGGGTAAATTTGGGAATGACATAGCAATTTGTAGCAAAGGCAGAAATAAAACACACACACACACACACACACACACACACACACACACACGTCAGTAAGCAGAACCATTGAGTCAGTAGAGACCTTGCAATAAAGGTAAGAATAGAGTGGTAGAGTGGTGGCAAAAGCAGAAACAATAAGTAGGAATAGAGACAGGTAATAGTCGTGGCAAAATGCTGTATCCCTAGATTGTAAAACACTAGGTCTCTTCTCTTGAATGAGTGATAAGGTAACCAGGTCATTAGAGCTGCAGCACCCTGAATGTCATTCATGTTCTTTGGGAAGTTCACTCTAAAACTAAATCCCATTAACTAAAACAATCTAAAGCAACAACAAAAAAAGACAGTACACTTATTTCAATAATATCTATCATCTATTGTACATTTCATTATATAGAAATATATCAGTAGTAATGCATTTTATTACAATATTAAAAATATTTACTTTACATGATTGGATTAAAATTATATAGTCATAGCTGATATAATATATCAATTCTATGAGCAATTTGCTATTAAAATATCTTTCAGAAATAGTCCACATTTTAAGGTTTTATTCTCTGAATCATTCTGGACTCCAGATTTCTTAGTATTAGATAAGTGATCTAAACTAAATGATTGCTCAGTTACTACATATTTTCCAATCTAAAATTCCCAGAGTCTACACTTATGCTATCAAAATTAATTTTATTATATGACTAACATATTGTAGAAATTCAGAGAATCATTCCTGGTCATAGAATACTGCAATAAAATTGTGACACCTTTTATTTTGGGTTTAATTTTAAAATGAGACTTGCTGGACACTTAAAATAGTTTTTTAAGGTCAAACTGATGGTATATTTAATAAACGAATTCTAAGAATGGTCTCTGAATAAAGAAATTTATGAAATTAGGGAAGGGAAAGACAAATATTGAAAAGGATATATGAGAAAGCAAAACGCAATAATTCGTCTTAAAGAGTATACAATAAAGATGGATTATTGCCTTCTACTTTAGAGTAATTAATTTTATCTGGCTTACATCTTCTTGAAAAAGCTTTTCTGTCTTTATTTAACGAGTAAACACCTCACATTTGTCAATAAAGTTAATTTATGTAATGGAATTATATTGTTTGTAGTTGTAAATAATAGAGATTAAATTTCCATGTGACAAAAGATTATGGGTCATTGTGATTTGGGTCAACACAAGTTCACAATGTTGGCAAAATGAGTATTTTTATATGTTGTTGAAGCTGCCAAGAGTCTTCCCAGAGTCCTTTATTTAAAGGAAGAAGACTGTATTTCTCAAGAAAAAAATCTTGTAAAGTTTTATGTGCTTTATATTGACTCTTTGTCTTTCTGACATACTTAACTATTGTTCCTGTTAAAGCCACAGGATATTGAATGGGAAGTTCTAAGTAGGGTCACTGCTTCATTTGAATAATCCTTTAAAACTTGAGTCCTCAGAAACCAGCAGGAGCTGGTAGCTATTACAATGAGACCCAGCTAGACCTCACATGTAACATGTAACAGTTTTTCCAAAGGTCATTATAAACACATACAAGAGTTCTTTGAAACTAAAGTCTTCGAAAAGGGCTAATTAGTAGGTGAGCATTGAGTCTTTCTATAAAGTTTTGTTCTCCTAGTTTTGAGCATTCCTAATCTAAAATTTGATTTCATATTGGCAAACCTTTCTTTTTGTATCATGACACAAAAGGAAAAATAATTGACTTTATCTGTGCTGATTTGCCAGTGGTCATTGTTGAGAGCTTCAAATGCCTTTCCAACTGTCAGTCCCTGTTCTCCACCATTGTACTCCAGATTATTCATTCAAGAAGGCAGGAAGAAGGGCATGGCAACTGTGGGATTTGAATCATCATCCAACAAGATATGGGAAGTGAATAGCATTTGCTCACTATCCCTTCAGTTTTAGGATCATCTTCCAAATTAGGTTTCTATACACTTCTTAAAGTTGTAGTTATTGGCTTTTTTTTTTACTTTCATTAGCATACAAAGTAGAAAGAAAGCCCTTCATATAGTCAGTTTATTAGATACCCTATGGCTGTTAATTTCATATTCCCGCCAGATCCTTTCAAATCCCTTTTCCCACTATCTACATCCCTTTCCCTTCAAAGCACCAGAACTAGTGCACAGCTCTTCTTTCCTCAAGCTACTGAAGCAACTTTTGCCCACAGATGGAGATTTTGAAGCATCTGGGCACCAACGTGCCCACCCTCTGGGTGGGGCCCTTAAACCAATGACTGAACAGTGTAGGAACATGAAAATTCAGTTTCCTTGCCTGGTGTAAGAATAACTCTGAGGCATAACTTACTCTCCACACGTCCCCAGGAGAATTAGCCATCCTCTGAGGGATTTTCGCCCTTCCTTGACTTCCATTGTCTCTTACAACACTTCGCTGGGACTACTTCTTTAAATTATTTGACACTTTAAGACACACCTATTGTAGAAACATCACTTTTATGCCAAAATATCACAGCCCGGTGGCAACACTAAGAATATCAGAATTATTTGCATTCACTGCATGACCTTTTATTGAATACCTGCTGTGTATGTAACAGGTACTGAGAGAGATACAAAGAACACAATGCCATTATCTCTACCCTCAAAGAACTAATGATGCCTGGAACCAAAAGAGAAGTGACAGCAAATATGACGACAGGTGAAATTTGCACAGCTGTCATTAGGAAACAAAAGGGAAGCAGTATGGTAGAAAGAGCAGTTTTCTGAGAATCAGAGCTACAAGATCTCATCATCTGAGACACATCAGACACTTATAGGTCCTATCTCAACATCTATTATCATCAGAAAAGGCTGAAATGGAATTTTACACGTATTAAAATTCAACAAATTGTTTTAGACTTGAATTATAAAGACTGGTTTATGCCCAGTGAAATTAGGCTTCATAATGGCAAAAAGAGATGAAGTATACAGGTGGGCAATAAAAATAAAAGTTGAGACTAGTTCAGAGACTGTTTGATAGCAAATACAATCCCGTGATAAATGTAAGAGCTGTAAATATGCTACATTTAGGACATACAGAATGTATAATGAATCCTGTTAGATGGAGCTATGTATCATTAATGTAGGTCAAAATTGGCAAAAAAAACCCCAATTTCATATGGCTCCAATTAATATAATATTCTACATGCTAATATATCTTTTGTGTGAACTAAATATATACAATTGTATAGGTCATCTAGTTCAAGCTATCCATCTACATAGATATGAGTTCTTACATTTGATACTACAGACTTATTTTCAGCATTTTCGTGATGGAATGCTCACTCAGTCATGATGTCACTGATCATTTGTAGGTCTGCTCAAACACTGTGACTTTCACCCATTAACCTTGTTTTTAATATTGAGAGGTAACAACTGTATATTTCTCTGTCCTTTTTTCTTCTTAGAATGCCAACTCATGTTTACTTTAACATTATTTTTATGATGAGACCCCTTTGATTAATATTCTCTGAAATCACTGTAACCAATCAGTTTAGAAGAGGATGCAGTATCATCTCACCAGCATTGTGCACTGAACTTATACATCGTAGTATTTCCTTTGCAAGTTAGGATATTATAAAGAAATTTTATGTTTTGCAATTGATCCCTCATGAATAAATCAAAATAAGTTTAATTTTCCAATTCTAACTGAAAATAATATGGAAAATATAATCTAGATGGGAAAATTTAAGTAAATAGATTAAAAAGTTTGATATTGCCTCTATCATTCTTAAGAAAGCAGAACACTAGGAGCAGGCCACATCAAGAGAATATTGTTAAAAAAAAAGAGAATATTGTTAAGAATTTGACAATAATTTGGGATAAAGAAATAAATGATTTGTGGATAACAAGACTGTGTCCCATAAGACAATTACATCTGATTACTATATTAAACAACTATATAAATTCATGCATTTACAGCCAACTCATTTTTGACAAAGGTGTCAAGAACATACATTAGGGGAAAAGACAGTCTCTTTAATAAATGGTGCTGGGAAAACTGGATATCTGTATGTGGAAGAATGAAACTAGATCCCTATCTCTCATCATATATAAAAATCAACTCAAAACGGATCAAAGACTTAAATGTAAGACCTGAAACTTTGAAATTATTAGAAGAAAACACTGGTGAAACACTTAAGCACATTGGTCTGGGCAGAAATTTTTTGGGTAAGACCTCAAAAGCATAGACAACAAAAGCAAAAATAGACAAATTAGATCACATCAAGCTGACAAGCTTCTGCATAGCAAAGGAAAAAAATCAACAAAGTGAAAAGACAACTTACAGAATTGGGAAAAATATTTGCAAATTATCCATCTGACAAGAAATTAATAACCAGATTATATAAGGAGCTCAAACAACTCAACAGCAAAAAAAGAAAAAACAACAAAAAACAAATAATTTGATTAAAAAACAAGAAAATGATCTGAATAGACATTTTTCCCAAGAAGACATACAAAGAACCAACAAGCATATGAAAAAATGCTCAACATTACTAATCATTAGGGAAATATAAATCAAAACCACAATGAGATATTATCTCACTCCAGTTAGAATGGCTAAAATAACAGATGCTGGTGAGGGTAAAGAGAAAGGAGATCTCTAGTACTACTTTTGGTGGGAATGTAAAGTAGTACAGCTACTATGACAAACAGTATGGAGGATCCTCAAGAAATTAAAATAAATCTGCCATGTGATCTAGCAATCCCACCGCTGGGTATATGTCCAACAGAAAGGAAATCATTGTATCCAACAGATATCTGCACACCCATGTTTATTGCATCACTATTTGTAATAGCCAAGATATGGAACCAACCTAAGTATTCATCAAGGGATGAATGGATAAAGAAAATATGGTATATAAATGTGTGTGTGTATCCATGTATACACACACATACACATATTGTGTGTGTGTGTGTGTGTGTGGGTGTGTGTGTGTAAAGGAATACTATTCAGCCATTAAAAAGAATGAAATCCGGGCTGGGCGCGGTGGCTAACGCCTGTAATCCTAGCACTCTGGGAGGCCGAGGTGGGTGGATTGTTTGAGCTCAGGAGTTCGAGACCAGCCTGAGCAAGAGTGAGACCCCGTTTCTACTAAAAATAGAAAGAAATTACTTGGACAACTAAAAATCTATATAGAAAAAATTAGCCGGGCATGGTGGCACATGTCTATAGTCCCAGCTACTCGGGAGTCTGAAGCAGAAGGATTGCTTGAGCCCAGGAGTTCGAGGTTGCTGTGAGCTAGGCTGACACCACGGTACTCTAGCCCAGGCAACAGAGTGAGACTCTGTCTCAAAAAAAAAAAAAAAAAAAAAAAAAAAGAACGAAGAGGCTCCAAGTGCTAATAAAAACCAATCGTCAAAGCAAAGTTAAAGAAAACAAAACTGGAGGGGAAAAGGAGTGTATGTGTATGTGTCCAGTCACAAACACACGTGTGTGTTACGCATGGAAATACTTGGTTGTGCCAATACCCCGCTGTTGTGTGGTTTTGACAGAAATGGAAGCGGAGTATTTATTTCTGACATTGTGAAAGGCGGAGCTGCAGACCTGGATGGA
>CAUYSK010023427.1:0-26017 GCA_963575035.1 Avahi laniger | reverse complement strand
TTGGGAGGATTGCTTGACTCCAGGAGTTCGAGACTGAGCAACAATTTCTCTTACAAAAATAAGAGAAATTAGCTGGGCATGGTGGCATGTGCCTATAGTCCCAGCTGCTCGGGAAACTGAGGAAGGAGGATTGCTCGAGCCTAGGAGTCCAAGGTTACATTGAGCTATGATTGTGCTGCTGTCCTTGAGCCTGGGCAACAGAGGGAGACCCTGCCTCTAAGAAAAAGAAACAGCTATCTTTTATGACCAAACACACCAGAACCCACAAGGCACATTCATGGGATAGTCTATACTTATTCCAAGGGTCATGGTGCCATTGCAAAAAATAATAATAATAACAGTACTTATTTGGAAAGTACTCCCAGTGGTACTTAGCAAAATGTACCCAAAATTTTAATCTTGTTTTAGAATTTTCTTGTGCTTAATATGTTTTCATCTCCCACTTTACGAGTTTGGGCTTGTTTTCCAAACCAAAGAAAAATGCAACTAAAAGGACAAATGTTTGTTCCCCTAAGCATTATAAAAATCATATGCTATGATTCTGAGGATAATTCCAAGAGCCATAAATGTCGGAAGCATTGACAGCATTTTGGACTAAGCATATAATTTTATAAGAACAGTCATTACAAGATGAGAACATAGTGTCTTTGTACTGTTGTGTATATAGGGAAAAAAGAGAAAAACTCCTCAGATTATCATCATAACTATTAAGGAACAATGCTTTGAAGAGCATGAAGTTCTATGGAAATGCATGAAATTATTATTATTAGTTCTAACCTGCAGCCCTTGATATGCCACAGAACTTTCTTTTTCCTCAGGCAGCTCCTATAACCTTCTGTGTAAGATCACTCATGTTTGGAGGCATGTGAAGGCAGAAATGACAGACTTTTCACACATCAGACAGTCATTTCTAGATGCTGCCATCAGAGATAGTCAACTCAGCTCTGAGGACCCCCTTTGCAGAGGCTTTGCAGGGATGGGATGGACTGTTGCTGCCAGCAGTATTGTCGTCATTGTCATTATCTCAGTTTGCTTCTTTATGCAATTCCTTTCAAGGTACATGACTCCAACATCTGGCTCAGCCCTGGAGCAAGTGCTATCTTTGCAGTACAGTGTGGTGAGCCCAGTGCTAAACCCCCTCATCTACAGTCTAAAGAACCAGGAGGTAAAGATAGCTCTGAAAAGGATGCTGGCCAGGAAGTCCAGGCTCACCTTCTAACCCAGGCTCTCCTGCCTTGCCAGGAGGAAAAGTTACGGGGAGAAAAGAGGCAGGAAAAGCTATCAGCACTCAGCTAGAGATCTGCATTCATCCCTTTCCACAACAGTGGCCTTAACTTCTCTTCCTCCAAGGCCCTGCTCCCTTCCAAGAGATGGGGAAACTTCCACAGAGCAGGTGATACCCTTCCTCAGGGGGCCAAGTCACTCTACAAGAAAATCTCCAGGGCTTCCCTGGCCATTTCTACAGCTGTTACCTCTCCCTCTTGTTTCTTGACTTTTTACCCTTCCTCTTTCTGCCTCTCTTTTTCTCTTTTACTTTTGTCTATGCACAAAAGGTAAATCAACCTATCAGACTACTAGCGAATATCTAGCTGCATTCTGGGACAGGCCCATCTTAGCACTGTGAGACCCAACTCCCGCTTTGTTCCCATCCTGAAAGACCCCTGGAAAGATGTACATCTTCGTAATACCTTGGAAAGAAATAAAATAATGTAAGTGTGTCTACTGTTTTCATCCTTAACAAGTAGCACCTGAAGTAGAACCTAGCAAATACAAATCCTCAATAGCCATTTGTTGGCAAATTAAGAAATAGATGAAAGAATGAATGTGGATCCATCTGAAGAGTCTTTTCTCTTGTGTGATCCTAGGCAATGGGAGGAGGTGAGTATTCCCCTTTAAAGTATAAGGTCTCAGGAGCAAAACCTCTGTCTAGTAGCTTCTGTATCCCAGGTGTCTAATATCATAGTATCAATAGTATCCTGTTATCTAATAGTTAGATAAATGAAAAAAAAATGAGAGAAAGCAAAGGGGGAGAGGGGGAAGGAACATATGAAAGAAATATTGAATTTTATCTAATAACATTTCTGCCTTCATAACAAGATAGGTGTTAGAGGAAAGCAGCAGGGAAGAGAAATCAGCATAGGAGAAAAGAGACTCCATGTTGTCGGGCTCCATCCTGAGTCTTTCTCACACAGAGCTCGGTGAATAGTCTGCACGCTGACAGCCCCCGCCCAGAGCCTCCCCATCTCCCACCTTAGCCTGGACCACTTCTGGTCGCTGCCCTGGCTCGGTACCTCGTTCCAGGCCCAGAGGAGAGAAAAGGAGTTGGAGAAACCAGAACAGATGCTCAGCTGCCATCCCACCTCCTATTCAGCTCCTAAGAAAGTTTTTGGGAAGAGAACAATAGTTTCTTGTCCTGCTTCTACCCAAAGGTTAAGATCTGCATCTATCAAGATCACTACCATGCCAAAAAAAAAAAAAAATGGTAACTATATGAGGTAATGGATATGGTAATTAGCTTGATTGTAGTGATCATTTCAATGTATACATGTATCAAATCATCAAGTTATACACCTTAAATATATATCATTTTTATTTGTAAAAAAAGAAAGAGGAGGGGAAGGAGAAGATGAAGACTACTGGTCACTCTGTATGTCATAAAGATGACCTAGCCATATTTGGCTGGATAAAGGAGGCTATTTACTTATTTATTTATTTTCTCAAGAGACTTCATAATTCAGTGGACACCATATTAAACACTGAAATAAAAGAAATGTATAAACCAGTAGGGAAAAAAGTAAGTACGGACTAGGAACAAGAGAGAGTTTGCCTAAGAAGTCCAAAGAACACAGCATTTGCTTATTTGTTTTAGTCCATGGGTCATTTTACAACTGAACACACTAAAATTGAACTGAGTAAAAAACATATAAAAACTGCTCCATAGTACTGGTTCATGGCAGGGATCTACAAACATTTGTATCATGAGCCACTGTAATAATAAATGAATGAATATGCTTTTTAAAAAAAAATTGCTTGTATGCCAGCTCCCTGGCATCTATCTGTTCTTTATCTTCTGACCCTCAGGCTTGGATTTTCTCTACAAATAAATCTCTTATTGTCAGTTTCCTTCAGCAGAGGTTCCTGAAGATCATGGCCTCATCTATGGGTGTACATGTCCTCACAGGTGAAATTTCCTGATCTCTATAGGTTGAAGGCCAGAGGTGTGAGCCATGCAACACAGTCCTAACTTTAGTTGTGTTTCTGCTCTAGCCACTTGAGAGAGCTGGTCCCCATATTTTCTACTGCATGTGGCTTTCAGAGGGTGTAGCTGAGGCAGGTTAATAGGTAAGAAGTAGATGTGTGAGTTGGGTGGGAAGAATGGCCACCTGACTCCGCCCTCTCTCACACACTCATACACAGGGTTTACTTCTGAAACCGTCAAGACTTGGGGGAAAGTTTTTTGTCTCATAATTAGGACAGGAATAATATGCAATATCCCTGGGAGATGCACCATGTTGTGTTCAAATTCACACTAAAATGATGTGACTAATACCAAGTTATTTCCTGAGAGTTTGTTTTCATTAGATATGAGGAAGAGGGATGGCCTCCCCACCCCTCTTCTAGCCCTACAGGTTCCCTAAACATGGGGGCTTCATTTGGGAGCCGATCGTTTCTGAGCCAAGGGAAGCATGGTCTGACTGCCTAAAGCCCCAGAGGGTATTAGGGAGAGAGGAGTGGAATTAGCAGTATTGGACATCTTAGGAAGGAAAGGAAGCCAGAAAGAGGATGAAAATTTCATCCCCCACTAATTCAGAAGTGTGACGAATTAAATCGTAATCTTGGAAAGCTGGATTGTCGAAGCAGGAAGGGATCTCAGAAGATCATCCAGACCAAAATCTTCACTTTAAAATGAGGAGATTAAGGCACAGAGAACGGAGATGAACTGCCCAGGTTCGGACTATCAATGAGTAGCAGAAATAGACTTTGGGACCCAAATCTCCTGATTCTTCTTCTTTCACAAATCCCATCATCATTAGAATAAATAAAGTTCTGCAAGTATCCTCCTCAAAAACAAGCAAAGAGCAAGAAGAAATAATAGAGCAGAGAGTTCCAACCAAAGGATTCCGGGATCTCAGATTCTTACTAATCACTCAGCTGACTGTAAGAGTCCCTGTTCTGCCTCTGGCTCCCAGAGAAAAAGAGAGGATTCCTTTCACAGCTCTTCATGAAGCATAAAGAAATCCCTCAAAGCCTTCAAGGCACCCATTTCAGATTCTTGGGTCCCCATTCATGCTGTCCTTTTTCCACCCCACATCTCTACCCCCCAAAATCCCACCCATACTTCAACATCAGCTTAAATGCCTCCTTTCTTGATCATTTTTCTAACATTCCTTCCCAATATAAATTAGTCTTCCTTTTGTGAATGCCCAGGGCACATTTCTAACCTCTCTTATGATGCTTATATACTATTCCTTGTATTATAACTATTTATTAATGTTTATCTTATCTCTCCTATTAGTCTTTGAGGAAAGAGACCCCTTTAGCCAATCTTGGATCCCCTTATAGTTCTTTGAATACACAGGTGATCAGTAAAAGTGTGTTGAATTGGTACAGAAAGTAACCCACATCTTTTTGTTGCAAGGTCAGCCTGCTTCTTCTTCAGTAGATATAGAAGGTGGCTACGACCTATAGCTTTAGTGTCCACCCAATCACCCTACTTCCTCCCCTTCCCTCCAGGAAGAAAATAAAGCCAGTGACTTCAAATCAGGCCCTTTATTCAGGACAGAGGTGGAATCTATGGCTGTAGTGAAAGTGCCATCAAGGGCACTAATCAAAGGTCGTAAGTCCAGTGCACCAGTCATGCATCCCTGGAGAGTAGTTCTCAAGAGTCCAGTGGTGTCACTACAGGGCCCAGGGCTCAGAGACAGCTTCGGGAGAATACAAAGAAGCAAATTGAGGTTGCGTTAGGGAAGGGAGTTCCAGGAGCATAGAGAGGGCAGGAGTGGCGAGGATAGCAGAGGCTCACAACTTCTAGCAGTTCCATTGTTCCAGCTTATCAGTGCAGAGTGCTTTATGGGCCAACCTGACAATGGAGAAGGAGACAAGGTGAGTTTGTTGACTGGATCTTAGCTTGAATTTCCATCTAGCTTCATTCCCAGGAAAGCTGAGGTGGAAGAGTATGGATGAGAATTACAGAAAGACTTTCCTAGCCAGATAACAAGGGACACTAAGCCACATAGTGGGTTAGAGCCTATAAAAAATAATCCAAGAAAATTGTAGGGCTAGAAAAGATGAGCAATGATACCAAGGGCTCACTTTAGGGGTATAGGACTGAATAAGTGGAATCAGAGGGCCAAGACCAGGTGTAAGGAGGCCTGGGTCCCAGCCTTCCATCAGCAAATCCCTCATTTAGGGAAGTTGCCACACAGGAATGGAGCACGGGGGGCTTAAAAATGTAAATTTGAGTCTGCTAGATGAGTTTTGTTTTGGAGACTATATTCTAGATTAAGTGATCAAGAGACAGAGAGAGAGGAAAGTGGTACGGGCATAATGGGGGAAGGGCAAGGGAAAGGGGAAGTGG
Source organism: Avahi laniger (assembly GCA_963575035.1). Lineage (NCBI taxonomy): Eukaryota > Metazoa > Chordata > Mammalia > Primates > Indriidae > Avahi > Avahi laniger. The sequence goes on along the minus strand of CAUYSK010023427.1, from coordinate 20,439 downwards.
AAAATAGAATGAGGATTCACCAGTAGTCAATTCCTTTAATGTCCAGGATCTTCTTGGCGCACATTATGTCATCAGTAAGGTCATCATCCAGGAACTCTGGCAGGAGTTGCAGGGAAAGAATTAGAGAGCTAAGAAGTATTATGCATAAATGTAATTAGGTAATGAGTTCCTCTATTCCCTGGACCCAGGGGGTCTGGTTCTTCTCTCAACTCGAAGTCGGTTGTCTTTCTGTATGGAAAGACCAATACAGTAAAGTCTCCCCCTGGATCTTAGCTTGGTCTTAGCCCAGGGACTGCCTTCACTTCCCTGGCACATCTTTGAAGGAATCATCTGCACCCGAAAATGCAGAGTAGCAGACTTCAAGACTCCCAGACAGCTCAAATAGTTTACCCCTGAACTTCAGGGCACAGTCTGGAGATTTGGTGATCATGAAAAATCTAAACAGCTTCTTACTCAGCACCGTAAATTCAAATCCCACAATTTTTGTGGAGTCCAACCAAGGCAGTGAATCCAGACATGTGTTTGACACCAAAAAGGAGATTATCCCAGGGGCAGGCTCCAGAAAACCAGAGAAACAGGATTATCGAAGCTACTTACTGTCACAGGAGATGCCACAGATGTCCCTTGACTCAGGGATCTGGTCGCTTCTACACCAGTGCTTATTACTGATCTGGAAGAGTCCATATTCTGTGCTTCCATCATTTTCGACTATGGCTTGTGTGTCATAAGCACTGGCATGAAATAGAGTACATATCACTGAAGGAAAGATGAAAAAGATGTCCAGGATCAGCATAATTAAGGAGGAGAAAAATGCTTTCTATCCCATCTCCAGAGATGGCAAAGCACTTGATGAAATAAGAAGAGTTCCAAAAAAGATCAGACAATGGGAAAAAGGAAGGAAAGGAGAATAAATGGAATAAAAGAGAACACATATAAGCAAAGAAGATAAGAAATTGATAATTAAGCGAAAGTGGTGGAAAGAAAGGGAAGAAAATGAGGATGGAGAAAAGAAGCAAATGAGGAATGGGAAGAAACAAGGGAGCAGGGAACTTACATTCAGGCAAAGTGAAATCTCTATAGCCATTCATGTCCTTCAGGAGATGGAACATCTCACATTTTGTGAACTGAACAGCCTGTATGGCAGGGAACAGGATGGCTGCTAGGAGCAAAGGGACAAAGGACATCATTTTGGCTGCCCCCAAGAACGTGGAATGGGAGCACCACTCAGCTTCACCTCCTTTTATTCATGCAGAAAGCCTCAGAGGCCCTGGCCCTAAATCCAGGAAGCGGATAAAGAGAGATGGTGATGCCAAGACAGAAACACTGAGCCTGCCAGCTTCCTTCGTAATTCACACTACTTTTCCTTCCCCTCCCCTAATTGTTCTCTACCCAGAAAGAGTTCTATGCATGATCCTGTTTCCCATTTGACTTTGTTTACCCCTTTGTTTCTTATAGGGTTGATTCTAGGAAGCAAGGTGTCCCCAGCTACTTTAGGAACAAAGGAGGCCTCAGGGGCAATACAAATAAAGCAATCAGAAAATACAATAAGGGTCCATGGCCAATTCCCCCTTTTCCCCTAGAAAGAGAAATACAGAACGTAGAAAGGGAGTGTATCACCTGCCTTGGCCCCAGGATCAGAGCTAGCACTTGTCCAGCCAACCCAGCCATGGAACAAAGCCCAGAAAGAGTCCCTTGATACAGTGATTCATGGCCGAGGGCTCAGAGATGGGGATAGAATATGGAAATGTAGACTATGAGAATCAGATATAACATGATCCCTAGACTTCCTACTTCAGGAAAATGGGCAATTCGAAAAGCCTGTATGAAAGTGTCTAGCTATCCTATGACCTATTATCAGGTTCCCCAGCCCCAACTACCCCTACCATCAATAACCAGATACTACAGTACAATTAAGACATTGTGTAAATCCAAGACCAAGTACGTAACTTGTACTATATCTGTTCATTAGTAGAGGAACTTGTAGACAGCCTCACCGTTTGCCACAGAAAATTATAAAGAGGGTGACCTAAGGCAGTGGGAAGATTGGACTTAAAGCACTTTAAGATTGAACAAGCAGTATCTGAAGCTTATAAAACAAGCTTTTGGCTCTGAGCTATAAGGTCAATGAGTTGAGGGTACTAGTCCTGAATAATTCCTTTAATTTGCTGGCATCAAGCTTCATGTCATGGTGCCAGTACCTGTTAGCCTCCTTCATGCCAGGGCTCATCCTCTTTATTCCAATATCTAAACCTGATTTCTTACATTTGAGGGGGTATTCATCCCAATCAAACTATTTAAGACTTACAAACTGAAGATCTTCCATATTGTTATCTCATATATGCCTTCTGACTTGGGGGACATTCTTCTCAGTTTAATCTGTCTTCTATACCATGGGTAACCAATATATGAAGTGGCACAAGTGAAACTAGTGTGAAGGATCTTGGTGTGCCAAGAGGGATGAGCAGAAAGTCCTGATAGCAGAGAGATACATATTCAGAAATACAGCAAATTGCCGCCACTGCATTTTCCTTATTCCACCCAGAGGCACCAGAAGGGCACACAACAGGAATAGGAATTCTATCACACTAAGCAAGTTTTGTTGAGAATATGGCTGGGAGTGAGAGGATGACCTTGGACCATGTGGGAGAGGGACCAATAAGAAAAGCCAGTCCTGTGGACTAGCTTTCCAGCAGTGGAGTCTTGTGTAAAATGTCTCCTGCCCTGGGTATGGACTAAGTACCTACAATAGAGTAAAATGGCCAGGCCAGGGTGTCAGGAATCAAAGGGGCTTCCTACACTTGCAGCCAAGTCAAGACCTAAGGCAGCAGCCTGCTTGCCTATAATTTGATTGTACCTCTGCCCTTCCCTGTACGCAGTGAAAATCAGCACACAGGTCAGGAATCATAACTAAGCACAGAAAAGAAAATGGACATGCCTCAGGCAAGCAGAACCATTATTTCCCTAGAAATATTTGTAAAATAGGGTATCTGGGGTCATCTGAAAAGGAGAAGAGAAGATGTCTAATGGGAACAATTGCAAACATTCAGAGAAAGATGTAGCTTCTTGGAGATGGTCCAAAGGAGGACAGTGAGCTATCATTACGGCACTGAAAGAGGAAGTATATGGAAGACACAACATAGCTAAGGGAGAAAAGCTTGAGATTTAGTTAGGAAACTCTGTGTGGAGACCAAGATCTGTATCAAAATGGTGAAGACGCATTTACGACACACTTTCCTGGATTTTTTTTAGAAATATGCCAGAAAGTTATGTTCATTCCCTCAGATGTTGTGGTAAAAATCATGGTTTCTAAAACCAGGAATCATCTTTTTGCAAGACTTTTAAAAGTCAAAGAATCAAAAGCTTCTCTTTCGAAGCACATTTGCCATCTGAAACCGCAGTTTGTAGGTGAGTGGTAGTTTACAGACAGAGCCTACAGCTACCCTTTGGAGGGAACACCCTGAGGGCCACAGTAATATTGATTACTACTTCTTACAGTTAATACCCCCACCTTGTTCTACTTCCTCCCATAATTGAGGAAAATTATCAGTAGGTAGAAAATGAAGCTAGATCTTGGACTTGAAGCCTAAATTTCACACAAATGTTTAATTGAATTTGAGAGTTAATTAGGGCAATTAAGATTTGGAGAAGGAGTGATTTCAATTGGCACTTTTCTTTTTTAGTTGTTTGTACAAAAGTCCATACAAAGTCACTTAGCACTATGGATCCACATTCTATACCACACCAAAAGCCTGCTTTCAATTAATATGGGATTATTCTGAATTGCATTTGGATTTTCTACGTATTTGTATAACTGCTTTTATGCTTAAATGAACCATTGATTCATTTTTGTGAATTGGTAATAGTATCAACAAAAAAAGTACATATGCAAATGTAAATTATAACACAAAAATTATTTTAAAATATATTAATTAAAATGAATTTTACCTTTTTAACTGAATATTAGCTAAAACAAACTGACACACATGTAATTACCAAAAAGGAAATAAAATTTCTGTCATATCTTAATAGATTTTTTCATTCTTAATTTATAACATGTTTATTTTTAAATAAATATATCTTTATGTAATTTTCCATCACCATCTTTAATAGAATCTTACATCCTATTTTTTGTTAATGTGGTACTTTTTCATTTCCTTTTGGGGTTGGCTTCCCTCTCCCCCACCTCATTTCTTCCCTGCCTCACATCATGCTGTTAACTCATATTAAAAATTACCACATATTTTCATTAATTATTGTATTTTTATATATATGGTTTTGCTATTCATTTAAAATTTTTTAATTCATCTGCAATTCTATCTGGGTTCCCTCTTCTTTTTAACTTGTCATATTTGTCTATTCTAACACAAATACCTTATGGATTTCATTGCAGTGGCTTTTTGGATGTTCTGATATCTATTAATAATATGACAAGTCTTCCTTGCTATTCTTTTTTTTTTTTTCAGAAAAATAAACTTTTTATTTTCAAATTAAAGATGGCTGACTAGAGACATCACTTGCCCGACCATCCCGGAGAGAAGGAAGGGTTTTGGATAGGGGAGACGGGGGAGGGGAGATCGGTGCAGCACAGGTGAATTTCAATGAGAAGTGCCAGAGCCTGCTGGGGACTTCACGGAGGAAAATTGGGAAGCAGAGAAGGAAGAGGATAAAAGAAAAAAGATATCACCAAGGATCAAATCCAGGCAGGTTCAGAGCACAGAGAAGGGATAAGGGGAGATCCTTTCTCCCTCTCACAATCCTTCGGTGATCAGCAGGCTATCAAGTTACTGGGAAGCTTTTCTACCCCGACAAACCCATGCACGGCAGCAACCACAGAATTGTAGGGAGAACTTGAGTGATCCCAGAGCTCGGACACTCCAAGTGGGGTTCCCCTCCAAGGAGAGTGACCCAAGAGGCCAGAGAGCAGGCTTTCTTCCATTCAGACTCTTATCTCTCCCCGCCTCTCCCCCACTCACGGCAACCGAGAGAGCAGTTTCAGCTGAGAATTTGGTAAGTGGCCCCCTCCCCGCAGCTGGCGCATCCTGCAGACTGAAGTTTACACAGAGACTGGGGCCCATGCCTTTCCTTGGGGACATGCAGGGGACCCAGGGTACTCGATCTGCCGGCATTTTGTGGATACACACACCAGCGGATCAGACACGCTGGCCAGCTCTTCCGCTCCCAGGACTTGAGTGGGTCGCTGGGGGACACAAGGGTGGGGGCGAGGGGAGATCAGGAGCTGAACTTGAGGGGCGAGGGAGCCCATGTGGGCAGAACTGATGGGAGAAAACTGCCGGGGTCTGAGACAAGGCAAACAGGAGAAGCGCCCATCTCCCCCGCCGAAAAGCCACGCTGTTAGCAACCGCAGGTCCTTCGGTGGGGGAGATCCCAGCCAGTGAGGCCATAGCAACCAAGTGTTACACATTCAGGGCCCTGGGGCAGGGGCAAGTAAGAGGGGTGGAGCTCACTCCCCACAGCCAGTCTAAGAGGTGTAGCCCCTCCCTCACAAGCAGTCTTTTGGGCTTAGAGAGCCGACCTCAGCCCTCCTCTCAGTGGCTCCCCCTAGCAGCCAGAAAGATGACCTCTGAGGCCTGCTGCGGCTTTGCAAAGCCTTCCGGACTCACACGACCTAACCACACCCACCCTTGCCCCTCCACACACATCTGCTGTGGTAGGGTCCAAGCAACCCCCTGGGAACTACAGGGCCCTTCCCAAATCCTGGGGCATTCAAGCGCTCCACCTGATGGACTAAAGCTTATTGCAGGCATGAAAGAACATCTCTGCAGTCTGCTTTCTCCTGCAAGCATCAACCACTGACAGGGAAAACAACTCTATAGCTCATTACAGCATCTACCAACTCAATCAAACAGGGCGTAGCTGATTCTCACAAACATCACCCACCATCTTGGAGATTAAGCTAGGGGTTCTAATACAGTTCATATTGCTTTGAAGAGGGAAAGACAGCAGGATACAAGCAACCCAAAGGGATACCGCTTTTTAGGAGAAAAACAAAAGTTATAAGCAGCTCAATCTATGAGGGGTCTCTCTCCTCCACTGCAGACCTCTGGGCTGATCAGGGAGCTGCTCAGAGTTTGTGCAGAGACATTCCACCACAGAGGAGGTACAGCAGAGAGCTGGTGCCTGCCAATACCAGGTTTGTGCAACCGACTCCATCCTGATCATTCTGGTGCACAGAGCCAGGTCTGCATGGGATCCAGTCTTCCAGCAATAGCCTTTGCATCACCCCCACTGAGCAGGGAAAGGAACAGAGGCTTCCCTGTGTAGTGCCCTGTGACTGGGGACAGAGCATGCCTCCTCCCTGGTATGGGAGCCAAACAGAGCAGAGTCTCAGATGCCAGAGGCACTACTTGGAAAGCCCGGAGTGACTGCATCAGTGCATTCTAGGTGTGGGAGGAAACCTTGGCCAAACAGCAGAGCTGGCCTGGCTACACAGACCCCTAGGCCATTGAGACTGTGCAACAGGGCATCAGCAGTCCCCACACTGGTGAAGAAGCTCATCATAATGGTTACTCTGCCCCCAAAATTCCCAGAGCCAGCTCTGAAGTTCTCACTGTGCCTGAGTCTGAGCCTCTGTCCCTGTAGCTCCAGGGCCCCCGCCAGGCCTGTGACTCCATCCCTGAGATTCCAGAATTGTGCCTAGATGCCAATACCACACTACTGAGTCTCCACCACTACCACTGGGTCAGCAGAATCTCCCTGAGGTCCAACACTTCACTCAGGATCCCCCAACCTGAGCAGCCATCACTTGTAGACTTGGTTCGAGAGAGAGACCAACAAAAGGGAACAGGTGTCCTGCAATCATATTAACCCAGAGCTGAGAGTGGGAGCCAGATGAGAAGAAACCAGCAAAAGAACCTTGGCAACATAAAAAAATAAAATAGTTTGACAATCCCAAGGGAACACAGTGGAGCTACATTTGTGGACCCCACCCCCACAGAAATTGCCAAAATGACAGAAATCGAATTCAGAATATGGATGGCAAGTAAGAGGAATGGAATTGAAGAGAAAGTTGAAAATCAACAAAAAGAAGCCAAAAAAATACTTCAGGAAATCAATGAAAAAAATGAAAAAGTCACTAGAGAGCTAGACACCATAAGAAAAGATACAATAGAACTTAAAAAATTGAAAGTGTCATTTAGTTTTAACAACAGTTTTAACAACAGGCTAAAGCAAGGAGAAGAAAGAATCTCAGAGCTTGAAAACAAGGCTCTTGAGACAACCCAGTCATTCAAAGAGCTGGTGAAGAGTATACAAAATTTGGAGCAATCACTGAGAGAGATATGGGACTGTGTGAAGTGAACTAACATTTGAATTATAGGTATCCTTGAGGTAGAACAAGAAAGAACTAAAAGCATGGAAAACCTATTTGAGAAAAATATTGAAGAAAACTTTTCTGGTACCAGAAATTCAGACACACAGATACAAGATAGACATTGAATACTGAGACATTGAATAGCAAATAGGTCATCTGCAAGACACATAGTAGTCAACTTGGCCAAAGTCAAAATGAAGGAGGAAATTCTGCATGCAGCAAGATGAAAGCATCACATAATCTACAAAGAAAAACCATCAAACTAACTGCAGAGTCCTCAGTGGAAACCTTATAACCAGAAGGGATTGGGGTCCCATTTTCAATTGACTTAAGCAGAACAACTGCCAGACTAGAATTTTGAATCCTGCAAAACTAAGTTTCACAATTGACAGAGAAAGTAAGTCTTTTCCAGACAAACAAACACTTATGGAATTTGTCATGACTGGACCTGGCCTGCACAAAATACTCAGAACAGCACTATACACAAATCAGCATAAGAGATACCCACCAGTATAAACTCACCAAAAAAAAAAAAACTCTCAACTCCTATAAAACAATAGAACAAGGCCAGGCACTGTGGTTCACGTCCGTAATCCTAGCACTTTGGGAGGCCGAGGTGGGAGGATCGCTCAAGTTCAGGAGTTCAAGACCAGCCTGAGCAAAAGTGAGACCCTGTCTCTACTAAAAATAGAAAGAAATTAGCTGGACAACTAAAAATACATAAAAAAAATTAGCCGGGCACGGTGGCGTGTGCCTGTAGTCCCAGCTACTCAGGAGGCTGAGGCAGAAAGATCGCTTGAGCCCAGGAGTTTGAAGTTACTGTGAGCTAGGTTGATGCCACGGCATTCTAGCCCAGGCAAGAGAGTGAGACTCTGTCTCAACACACACACACACACACACACACACACACACACACACACACACACATTAGAACAAGAGGTAAAACAAAGCAATAAGGGACTACCCAACAGAATGAATAGACCAACATCCCACATATCAATGATATCAACCAATGTTAATGGAATGAATGCACCTCTCAAAAGACATAGGTTGGCTGAATGGATGAAAAAACACAACCCAAGTATCTTCTGTCTGCAAGAAACACATCTAAATCACAAGGACACATAGACTCAACACGAAAGAATGGGGGGAAAAGTCCACATAAATAGAAATCAAAAGAGAGGAAGAGTAACTATTCTCATAGTAGATAAAATTCACTGTAAGCCAACAAAGGTGAAAAAAGACAAAGAGGTCATTATATAATGGTAAAGGGAGCTATCCAATAAGAAGCCAGAACAATCATAAATATATATTTGCCCAACACAGGAGCCCCCAGATGCATAAAGCAAATTTTACTAGAGCTAAGCAAAGAAATACATAGCATCTTTATACAATAATTGCAAGGGAACTCAATACCTCACTGTCAAAGCTTGACAAATCATCAAAGCAAAAAATAAATAAACAATGCATTTAAACCAAACTGTAAATCAAATGGATCATACAGACATTTACAGAATATTCTACCCAAAACTACAGAATATACATTCTTCTCATCAGGACATGGGACATTCTCTAAGATTGATCATATCTTAGGCCACAAAACAGGTCTCAACAAATCTTAAAAAATCACAATCATGCTATATAGCTTCTCAGATCACAGCAGAATAAAACTAGAAATCAATTACAAGAGAAACACTCAAACCTACATAAAGTAATGGAAATTAAACCACCTGCTGCTGAATGATTACTGGGTCAAGAATGAAATTAAGATGGAAATCAAAAAATTCTTTGAACTGAATGACAAAGGGAACACAAGCTAACAAAGTTTGTGGGACACAGCAAAAGCATTCCTCAGGAGAAAATTCCTACCCTTAAATGCCTACATCGAAAACACAGAAAGATCACAAATTAATGACCTAATGTTACACCTCGAGGAACTAGAAAAGAAGGAACAAACCAAACCCAAAGCCAGCAGAAGAAAAGAAATAAAGCTCAGGGCAGAACTAAATAAACTGGAAAAAAATACAAAGAATTAACAAAACTAAAAGTTGGTTCTTTGAAAAGATAAACAAAACTGGCAGACTTCTTGCTGGACTAACCAAGAACAAAAGAGAAAGGAGTCAAATAAGCTCAATCAGAAATGAAAATGGTGACATTACAACTGATACCACAGAAATACAAAACATCATCCATGAATACTATGTAAATTTCTACATGCATAAACTAGAAAATGCACAGGAAGTGGACAAGTTCCTATAAATACACAGCCTCCCAAAACTCAACCAATTAGAAATAGAACTTCTGAACACACCAATAACAAATAGTGAGACTGAAATACTAATATAAAAAATTCCCAAGAAAAAAAAGCCCTGGACCAAATGGATTTACTACTGAATTCTATCACACCTACAAAGAAGACCTGGTACCCATAATACAGAAATTATTCCATAATATTGAGAAGGAGAGAATCCTCCCCAACTCATTCTACAAAGCCACTATCACCTTGATACCAAAGTTAGGAAAGGATATAACAGTAAAAGAAAATTACAGACTAATATCCCTTATGAATGTAGATACAAAAATCCTCAATAAAATACTAGCAAACTGAATTCAACAGCCCATCAAAAAAAATAGCCCACCAGGACCAAGCAAGCTTCATCCCAGGGATGCAAGGATGGTTCAACATACATAAATCAATAAATGTGATTCACCATATAAACAAAAGCAAAAACAAAGACCATATGATCATCTCAATAGATGCAGAAAAAGCATTTGACAAAATCCAGCACCCTTTCATGATAAAAACCCTCAACAAACTAGGCATAGAAGGAACATAGCTCAGAATAATAAAAGCCAAATGTGACAAACCCACAACCAACATCATACTGAATGGGGACAAGTTTAAAGCATTCCCCCTAAGAACTTGAAGAATACAATTAATAAACTTGGCCAAATAGATGTATATGTAACACTACACTGAATAACTACAGAATACACTTTTTTATAATATGACCAAAACAGAAATTGCGAGCTTAGCAATGTTTCAAACTTGACCTCAGTGACTCCACCTTGGGCTACTGACTCTATGTAGAACTGCTGATGAATTTTGAGACTCACAAAGGAACTGTGAAAGCTATTTCCTTCACAAACAACCGTGCTCTCAACAATACACAATACAAGGAAACTGGTCCTAATCTTTACAAACTGTATATAGCTTTTTATCAACTGACACAAATACACCCTTCTACTGATAATTAAAGACTTCTTTGTTTAATCCACCAATAAAATAATCTGACAAACAATTTATGTAATCTAAATGAGTTCCTATAAATGTAAGCCTCCTTGCCCCTCTGGGGCAGTGTAGTCTCTACCTGGGTTGCAACCCCCATTCCTGAGTAAATGTTCATTTTCCTCTGACCTATTGATTCTTCTTTTTATTTTTGTCAGGATTAAAAAAATATTAGTCCAAAAAAAATTAGAATAATAAAGCAGTTAAAACATGATATATAAGAAAATACTAGCCCTAAATGCAAAGGATATTAAAGAAGAAAGGCTGAAAATTAATGAGCTAAACACCCACCTCAGGCCGGGCGAGGTGGCTCATGCCTGTAATCCTAGCACTCTGGGAGGCCGAGGCGGGAGAATCGCTCAAGGTCAGGAGTTCGAGACCAGCCTGAGCAAGAGCGAGATCCCATCTCTACTAAAAAATAGAAAGCAGTGATCTGGACAACTAAAAAAATATATATATAAAAAAAAATTAGCCAAGCATGGGGGCGCATGCCTGTAGTCCCAGCTACTCAGGAGGCTGAGGCAGTAGGATAGCTTAAGCCCAGGAGTTTGAGGTTGCTGTGAGTTAGGCTGACGCCACGGCACTCTAGCCCAGGCAACAGAGCAAGACTCTGTCTTAAAAAAAATAATAAAATAAAAATAAAATAAATAATAAAATAAACAGCCACCTCAATAAGCTTGAAAAAAGAAGAAAATAAACTCAAGTAAATAAATGAACTAATAAAGAGCAGAAAATAATGAGAATAGAAAATCGATATAAAAGCCAAAAGTTGATTTTTTGAAAATACTAATAAAATCAATAAATAATGTATGAGACCAAGAAAAAAAGAAAGAGGGCTCAAATAACCAATATCAGGCATTTTATGTAGAATTTTTGTTTATTTGTTATTGTTGTTTTTTTTCCCCCAGCAGGGTGCTCTGTAAGGGCTGCTTCCATAAATCCCTCACTTAAATTCTGCTCTGCCCATCTCTGTCCTTGCCTGCTTCCCTAGACTGGTGGGAAAACCCTTCCCCAGTGGCCACACAAGGCCAGGGCCAACAGAATTTAAGTCACTGGTTGAAGAATTCTTTGAAGGGGTGGAAAACAAATCTGCTCCCACCCTCAACCCAGTTGCTTACTCAGTGTCTTCCCCCTGACACTCCACAATGCAATGAGTCCTATTCCCCTTCAATGGTGGGACATTCCCTTTCTTGCTTTTCATTTGTCCCACACTGACAGAGCAGACTGTCTGGTGACAGAACAAAGCAAGCCACAAAACTCAGACACTGCCCTCAAAATCACAGCAAAGAGAGCTTCGGAGACAAGTCAAGCAATAATTTCCACCGGATCTGTTTAGTGCTGAAGGGGATGACTGACGGTGTGGAAGGAGAGGTGTGGAGACTGATGAAGCCTCTGGGAGGAAGGATAAGGGGGGCCCATCACAGCTCCACACCCAGCCCTTCTATTCCTTGCAGCCGAGTTTATACTCCCACACCATTCCTGTATGTCTCAGAGTAATCTGCTCTGGGCTGGGGAGAAAAGCAACTCAACAAACTAGATGATGCCAGGCACAGGAGGCATCTGGAAGGTGGTGGGAAGGAGGAGATGTGGGAAAGCCACAGAGATTGGAAGAGACAGGAATGGACCTTCCAAACACAGGGAAATGTTTTCAGTGATTCCTCTCCCTGAACTATCAATGACCTGGGCACGGGCAGCCCATGGTCACTTTCGCATGCAGGGGGGATTTTGAGTTGACTGGTTCTTTCTTCTGCCTGGTCAATCTGCTATTGAGTCCCTCTAGTGTGTTTTTCAATTCATTCATTGTATTATTCAGTCCAGAATTTATATTTGGTTCTTCTTCATAGTTTCTGTATTTTTGTTCATGTTCTCATTTTGTTCATGCATCATTTTCCTGCTCTTTTTAATGGTTATTGTTTTTCTTATTGGGCAACACTTTATGTCATAAAATAGAATGAATGTTCCCATGACAGTTATTTTGAATTCTTTATCCAGTCATTCATATATTAATGCTTCTTTAGGGTCAGTTTTTGGAGATTTAAGTTGTTCTTTTGAATAGACTGTGTTTTGCCATTTCTTTATATGTTTTGTTATTTTCTATTGGGATTTCAACATTTGAAAGCTTAACTGCCTCTCCCAGTCTTTACAGTCTGGTTTCGTGAAGAGAGGGCTTTCTCCATGCAGCCCAGCTAGAGTCTCTGGACACCTTTCAAGCCTTTCCTGCGGATGCATCTTCTCTGGGTTTGTTCATGTAATCTTTTTATTTTATTTATTTATTTTTGAGACAGAGTCTTGCTCTGTCAACTGAGCTAGAATGCCCTGGCATCAGCCTAGCTCACAGCAACCTCAAACTCCTGGGGTCAAGGAATCCTCCTCCCTCAGCCTACCGAGTAGCTGGAACTATAAGCACACCACCACGCCAGCTAATTTTTTCTATTTTTAGTAGAGATGGGGGCGGGGGCGGGCGCGTCTCACTCTTGCTCAGGCTGGTCTTGAACTCCTGACCTCAAGCAATCCGCCCATCTCGGCCTCCCAGAGTGCTAGGATTACAGGCTAATCCAATTGAAGAGGTTTGCCTGTTTCTGCTCAGGAGCTCTTCCTTGTTTCTGTTTACGTAACTGCAGCGTCGCTGGTGCGGTAGAAAGCTGTAATACTGGGCTTCCACCTAGTGTCTGCCTGTGGTACTGTAGACTCTGGTGCTGGAACAAGCTACATTGATCACTTTTGATCTTAATGGCCCCCACCCTGAGCCCTGTTCCTGTCAATGCTTAAATTTGGGCAGCACCTCAAAAAGTAGAAATGTTGGGTGTACATTTCACTTCTTTCCCTTTTCACGAAGAAGTAGGGAGTTAGTGTTTCCTCATGATTATGCTATCCCATAGCAGACGAAGGGCTCTGGTGAGTGAATGCCACAAATTTTCCTAGTGATCTTTGATGGGGTTGGCTTCAAGCTCAACTAGGGTGCAAGAATCTCTTACCTGGTTTTGGGATTTTTCACAAAAGTAATTGGTTTATATATTGTGAAATCCATGTTTCTGTGAGGAAGGGGGATCTGGGGTTTCCTATTCTGTCATCTTGCTGATGTCCTTTATTGCCTCATTTTTCTCTGGTTAGTGGTCACATTTCTCTGCTTCTTTGTATATCTGCTAATTGTTTTATTGGATCCTGGACATTATGGATGTTATGTTACTGAGCGTCTGGATTTGTTGTCTTTCAAAGAGTTTTGTCTTTATACTAGTAGACAGTTAAAATACCTGAGGTTCAGTTTAATCTTTTCAAGCTTTGTTTTTAGACTTTGTTAGAACAGATCTAGATTAGCCTTTATTCTTGGGCTAATTTAAGCCTATTCCTAAAGTGTGGCCTTTCTGAGGTATCTACTGAATGCTTCCAGTTTTCAGTGAAATTTCTCCACTCTGATTGGCTGGAACTCAAACATCTCCCACTCTGTATGAGCTCCAGTAGTTACTTAACTTACCGCTCTTAGTAATATTTAGCCAAAGTCTCAAGGCTATCCTTATGCAGGTTTCTGGAATTCTTTCTCAATATAGCTCACTCCTCTTCTGCCCTAAAAATTCAAACAATCTCTGCCTCTCCCAACTCTGATCTCTGTCTCCTCAGCTTAGCAAGACGACTATGCTCTGCCTCTCCTAGATCCCAAGTCTAGAAACTGTATTAAGACAGAAAACTGATATGATAATAGGACTCACCTCAATTGCTTCCCTTCTGTAAGTGATTACAGTCCCGTGCTATGTGTTTTCCAGTAGCTTAAAACAGATATGTCGTATACTTTGTCCATTTTGTAGTGTTTACAGCAGGAGGGCTGATCTGGTACCAGTCACTCCTACATGAGACCTGAAGACCCTTACCCTCATCTTTAATATTCTAAAACCTTTACTATCCTTTAAATTCTAATTCATATTCCAGTCTCTCCATTAACTTCCCTTAACCCCTTTTTTGTAATCTCAATAAACTGTGTCACTCTTTTGTTGCAGTTATCACATATTCCACATTGTACCATAGTTAATCTGCAGGCAGATTCCATGTCTTGACCATCCAATAATGCCTAACATGTGGGGCTCAAAAATGGTTATTTATTTGTTAACCAAATTTTTAAAATGGGCAAATGAACTGAACAGACATTTCTCAAAAGGAGACATAAAAATGGCTAATAGGTACATGAAAAAAAATGCTCAGCTTCACTTATCATTAGGGAAATGCAAATTAAAACCACAATGAGATGTCACTACATACCTGTTAGAATGACTTTTATCAAAAAATGAAAAATAACAAATGTTGGAAAAGATGCAGAGAAAGGGGAAATTTTATACATTGTTGGTTCGAATGTAAATTAGTGTAACCATTATGGAAAACCATACGAAGATACCTCAAAAAACTAAAAATAGAACTACCATACAACCCGTTCTTCCAACTTCTGGACATATAGGCAAAGGAACTGAGATCAATATGTCAAAGAGACATCTGCACTCCCATGTTCATTGCAGCATAATTTACAATAGCCAAAATATGAAAACAAGTGTCCATCAGTGAATGAATGGACAAAGAAAAATGGTATATATACGCAATGAAATACTATTCAGCCTTAAAGAGGGGGGATCCTGTCATTTGCGACAACATAGATGAATCTGGAGCGCATTATGCTAAACGAAATAAGCCAGACACAAAAAGATAAATACTACATGATCTCACTTATATGTGAAATCTAATACAGCTGATCTCATAGAAGTAGACAGTAGAAAGATGGTTAACGGAGTTGGTGTGGGGTGGAGGAAATGAGGAGATTAAAGGGCACAAAGTTGCATACAAACAGGAGGAATAGGTTTTGAGATCTATTGCAACAGCAGGGTGAATATAATCAATAATAACGTATTATATGTTTCAAAACAACTAAGTAAATTTCAAATGCTTCATCATAAAAAATTGGTAGGTAAGATGATGGATATGTTCATTAACTTGATTTAATCATGCCAAACATATGTAAAACACCACATTGTACCCCATAAATGCATACAAATATGATTTATCAACAAAAATAATATTAATTTTAAAATAAATTTTTTAAAAAATATTTATTTATTGAATGAAAGAGACACTCCAAAAAGATATTCTCTTCTGATCAGTTGAAATATACACAAAGAGGATAAATGATCTCCTCACTTAATGGAAGGTTGGACTATACATGGTTAGAGTCCCTCCCAACTTGAAGCTTCAATGAAAAAAATGGTTAGGCAAATTGTGCTTCATTTACATCATGAATATTATATTATTATTTTAAATGGGGGAAATATAAAATGCTTCTATACTTTGGGAGGCTGAGGCAGGAGGATTGCTTGAAGCCAGGAGTTTGAGACCAGTCTGGGTAACATAGTGAGACCCCGTCTCTATAAAAAATATTTTAAAAAGAGCCAAGTGTGGTAGCATGCACCTGTAGTCCCAGCTACTCAGGAGGCTGAGGCGGGAGGATCGCTTTGCTCCAGCCCAGACTATGATTGCTCTGTTGCACTTCAGCCTGGGTGAGGGCGAGACCCTGTCTCTTTTTTAAAAAAATTTTTTAAACATTAGGTTAGATATCAGGATTCAAATTGCATATACGGATAATAATTACAGCGATGTGAAAAAAGCACATATAAAAACTGGAAGGAAACATATTTTAAAAGAGCAGAGTTATTCTAACTTGTATGGGCTATTAACATATGTTTTTTATTATCATTATCCAAGACTAGTCTTGAGAGATAACTGGCTTGGCTTTCTACTTACCTTCATGAAGGATGGCTTAGGATGATCAGTTATTCCAAAAGCCAAACTTTATTTTTATTAAATATCCTCTAACATCTTACTGGATGTAGCTAATAGCTTTATTGAGAAGGCTTATTGTTCTGCAAGAACATTTTTTTTTATTTCAGCATATTATGGGGGTACAGATGTTTAGGTTACGTATGTTGCCCTTGTCCCTCCCCTCCCCCCCTGCAAGAACGTTTTGCAACTAGTTTACCCTGCAGGGCTCACCAGGAAGTTGTATTGCTCATAGCGAGATATTCTAAGGGTGCTTTATGGAGACTTTGTGAATGACTGAGGCCATTGTTTGATAGCATCTACTTTATATTTTTTCCAGGATGAAAATTTGACAATCAATAGGAGCTAAGTTAGGGTACATTTTATGTAAGTCTGTACATCTGTGTATCTGTTCCACAATACTTATAATCAGGAGGTAGCACGCATCCGAAGATAGTTTTTAGGAACCAACTGATCACCTTTCCAGGCCAAGTCATCACAGTTTTCTTCTTTCTCTTAATATCTTCTATTTACGCTTCTCCTCTATTATCCAAAGGCAAAACTGTGAAATGTCAGATTTGAGTTCTGGCTCCACCACCTACAAACTGGTGTGCTCCTGGACAATGTAAGTGACCTCTCTGTGCTGTAGTTGCCTGATATACATAACGTGTAGATAATGATAACAACTGTCTCCTGGGATTCTTACGAGACTTCAATGAGATGATTCTGTAAAACTCTTATCAGAGTGTCCAGCACATAGGAACTATTCAACAAATGATCTCTTTCAGTATCACTGTTTTGCTGTCTGATTTTACCACATCCTCCTCTTTACATTCTCCCCTTTCATTTCCAATGCTTACATCAAGGAGTGGAAGAGAGATAGGAGAAGCTAGTCCTCTGAAGGTAAATTTTCGCCCGGCCAGGATACCTGCATTCAGGAAAGCTGGCTCTGAATGAAAGGGGTATCCGATGAGGATAACATGGCCCCATCATCAAAGGATAGGGAACTTAAAGTAGTAAATATACAAATCAATCTTGTTTTGTTCACCGCTCTATACCTAGAGTCTAGAACAGTGGCTGACAGGTTGTAAGCACTCACTATTTATTGAATTAATTAATGTCTGATGTATGTTTATACAAAAATGTAATTTAATACCTAAAAAACAGCATAGGCATCCTTTATTTCTACTTTAACCTCATGCATAACACCTCTGAAAAAGAGCTAAAATTAAAACAATCTTTTAAGCACAAGTTGGATATTTTTACTACTATCATCATAAATTCTAAGTCAATGAATATTGGTTTTCCTTTTTACCTGGAAAAGACTCTTATTCTCTCTCTCACCTGGCATCTCACTCAGGCTCTTTGCACAATCCAAGACCTAGGCCTCCCTATTTTATTCTCTGCAACTCCTTTAAAGAAAATATGCTAATTACTTTCTTGCAGATCATCTTTTCCTCATTCAAGGCTCTCCACTCTGCCTCTCTTCTGCCAAGGTGAGACACTTGTCCAGTTTCTTCCAGGAAGGGTCATCCTAGTCTGTTCCTAAGAAATCCCAGCTCCAGCCCAGAACTTGTCCTGTCCTCCTCCTGGCCTAGATTTGCTCTCTGCTTACATATAGAAGAAACTCAGTACTATATTACTGCAGCAGGATTTCTTGTTCATTTTTGTCATTCAGATGCTTTTTGCTGTCTACCTCTGTTATCTTGAAGGGACCTGGCCTGCTTTTATGTTAATCCGTGATGTTAAACTGTCAAAATAAACAGAAGGAATTACCTACAGCAGTTTCCTCCCTGCTAAGAGATCAAAGCAAGACCCTGGGTCCTAATCCAGGCCAGAGCAGAAGACTGTTAATCTTGGCCTGAGAGGTCACACTCCTGACTGTGCATCCCAATGCTGCAAGAGCAAATCACAACATACTCACATTTCACCTTGGGCTCCATTCTGAGAATTGAATATTTATTAAATAAATTAATATTTGCTTTGTGAATTGTAAAGTATTAGATAAATTCTGGCTTTAATGTGGCTATTCTTATACCTTGTCACTCTTTTCCTGTCTCCTAAGGGAGAGGTCATAGATCTGAGTGAAATACCTAGATGTGGTCTTTTGTGGAACAGACCATTCCCCTGTAACCAGGACACAGATGCAGCTGCTCCAGTTGCCTCCAAGCTATGTCTCCTCTCCAAGGAGGCTCTTCTTCAACGGCCACGACAGGTTGCTCTAGAAAAGGCAGCAGAACCCATGGCAGCACATACAGAATAGGAACAATAGTCTCCTGTGAGCACCCCAGGGATGGGGGAGCCAATAACAAGGAGTCTCCACAGGAGAGAAGCAGAAAGTGCACAGAGCTGTCAGCTGGCAGAAGAATTTAACCCAGGGGTAAAGATGTCCAGGAGAGGAGAAGTGGACTCCAAGCCCAAATCAGGTCAGCGCCCCCTCTCTACTGAGTCTGGGTAGTTAGAGTTCATCTGGGTCAACGCTGCTCTCTGCCTCCAGAGAGGACCACCTCTGACGCAACCTAAACAGTCCTGGAACAGAGCGTCCTGTATTTTTAAAATGTCTTATGTTTGTTCCAGGAAGTTCCAGCAGATGAGACCCATATTTGCCAACAAACTTCTGGAGATTCTAGGAAAGAACCCCATTTCCTCCATTCTGACCCTGTGCCCTGAGCCTCACCTTTTTTCATACCAAAACATAATTCAGTAAATAACAGTACTTAGCCCCTTAAGAATTACTTCTAAGAAAAAAGCACAGGCAAGCAGTCATGGGTTTTCCACCACCATCACCACCTGGGTCCTTGTTCTGCCCTCTGAGCTTCTATAGACTAAGTATAATCCCTCTTCTTCATAAGAGTCCCTCAAATATTTTTTTTTATTCTTTTTCAAAGATGTTTCAGGGAGAGTCCCTCAAATATTTGAAAACAGTTCTCATATTCTTCCTTTAATTTTGTCTCTTCCAGATTAAATATCTCCATGTTTACATTTCATATATGTATGAAAACATGTATATTATTCATATATTCCTTGTATTTCACAGTTCTCAAGCCCTAATTTTTGATAGTCAACAAAAAACCCAAATTATTTTCACAAAAATGGCTACTAAATCAGGCTTTACCCTTCCTATACTTTCTTAACTGATTGTTGAAATCTACATGCTGATATTATGTGCATCACTCTTAGATTTCATCTTGTTTTTAGTCTAGCAGTGCAAAAGGCAAGAATATTTTGAATTATAACTCTGTCACCTATAACATTGATTTCCCCGCTTTGTTTCGTATCATCTGAAGTTTGGTGAGCCATGCATATTTACTAAGTCTGCTGAAGTCACTGCTAAAATAGATGAAGAAGACAAGACCTACAACACCTCCTTTTCACTAGACATCGTCCTCCAGATTTTCAGAGTCATTAATGAATAATTCTGGCATATAGTAGTCAAATTCAGAGTGTTATCTTTAATCACACAGTCATCATCTTTTCTATGAAATCTTACTGAAATTAACATGTCCTTTTTCTACTTTCTCCTAATCCATTACATGATTAATACTCTCAATAAAAGACATGATGTGAGAGTTCACATTAAGACTAGCATTACAAAACACCTGGTGACCCCTTATGAGTCTTCCAGCTATCCTATAAAACATCTATTTAAGAATTTTACCAGGTACCAAGGTCAAATTCACTGATTGGCGAAGGCAATACTAGTAACTTTTTTATCATAAGCATTGGCTCAGAGTCTAGACTTGAGAAGTTTTGGGTCGGTTGACCAGTTGGTTGGTTTGGTTAGTTTCACTAGTTTTCTTCATTTGCTGCATCTTCCTGTTAAATCCTATTTCACCCTCAATTCAAGTCCCCCTCTGGCTCTTTAGAAAATAATTAGTATATGGCCAGGCGTGGTGGCTCACGCCTGTAATCCTAGCTCTCTGGGAGGCCGAGGCGGGCGGATTGTTTGAGCTCAGGAGTTCGAGACCAGCCTGAGCAAGAGCGAGACCTCGTCTCTACCAAAAATAGAAAGAAATTAATTGGACAACTAAAA
>CAUYSK010023425.1:0-19735 GCA_963575035.1 Avahi laniger | reverse complement strand
GTGTGTGTATATATATATATATATACACATGTGTGTATATATACAGATCTTAAGTCATTAATAAATAAAAAGTATTTGCAAATCAATAAAAGTCAAAAATATCTCAAAAGAAAAATGGTAAAGAACCAAAACAGGCATTTCAAAAAAAGTAGAAATTGTTAACAAAAATATCACAAATTATTTTTAATTTCACAAATACACACTAAAACAATAATCGCTCATAAAAATATATTCAGAATGCTCATAATAGACACAAATTGAAAACAATCTCAATGTTTTAATAGCTGAATTAATTTAAACATTTTTGTGACATTTTTACAATGGAATTCTACAGAGCAATGAAAAAAATTACCGATTGCTATATACAACAATTTGATAGACATAATGCTACTAAAGGAAGTAGACAAAATAAGAGAGTACACTGAATGATTCAGAACAGTGGCTACCTTTGGGAGTGGGGGATGACGTGGAAGGGACATGCAAAATGCTTTTGTGGCGCTAGTTATACAGGTGAATTGGCTCAAAATTCATCGAGCTGTACACTTAAGATTTGTATATTTTAATGATATATGTTATATGTCATAAATTTCAAAATTAAGATTAAAAATTAGACTTAGGTATGAGTTATTCTTTATAAAGCTGACAATAATGGATATTAATATCTAGAGTTGTAAGAATGTACAGAAATGACAAGACTATGTGACACAACTTTTAGTAAGGGCAAATTTAGTAATGCCTGTTATAAACCTTTATAACTATAGCCTCATGCCCCAGGAATTTCAAGAATTTATTTTAAGTAAATAATCAGAAATATGTACAAAGATATATATACATTTTCACAGTGATATTTAATAATGGATGGGTTAAGAAAATCATGACAAACCCACTTGATCAATGACTATGCAGCAATTAAACTGGGTATAACAGAATACTTAGACAAAGGATCATGATATATTCCCAAGTGAAAAAAATCAATAACTGAAGTCTCCACTTTAGGAAAGTAGAAAAGGAAGAGTAATGTAAGCTAAAGCAAGCAGAAGAAGAATGATAAAAGAGCAGAAATCAATGAAACTGATAACAAAAAAGTAATAGAGAAAAATCAACAGGACCAAAATCTGGTTCTTAGGGGGTAAAAAAAAAATCAATAAAATTAACAAACCTCTGGCCAGGCTAATCGTGAAAAATAAAAAAGAGAGAAGACACAAATTACCAATACCAAAAATGAGAAGAGGGATCATGACTGCTGATCTCATATAGATAATAAAAAAATAAAAGAATACTATAAACATTATCCTACAAATTTGATAATAAACACAAAATGGACAGGTTACTTGAATACAAACTACCAAAACACACAAGAAGCAGCAAATAATCTGAATAGGCCTATACAGCTTAAAGAGGATAAATCAAGAATTAATAACCTTCGCAATAGAAACCACCAGGCCCAGATGGGTAGACTGCTGAATTCTACCAACCATTTAGGAATGAAATGATGTATCAATCCACCAAAATCTCTTCCGGAAAATAAAGCAGAAAGAACATTCTCAACTCATTTCTATGAGGTTACTATTGCCCTAATACCAAAATCAGATAAAGGATTTTAAAACAGGAAAATTAGAGGTAAGTATCTCTCATGAATGTAGATACAAAAATCCTCAAAATATTAGCAAACTGAATCCAACAAGGTATGAAAATAATACTAAACCTGCTGACCAGCTGGGATTTATTCCAGGTATGCAAGGCTAGTTCAACATTCAAAAATCATTCAAGATCACATATTAACAGGCTAGTATGGAAAAATCATATGATCATATCAATTGATGAAGAAAAGCACTTGACAGAAGCCAATATCTATTCATAATAAAATTCTCAGCAAACTAGGAATTAAGAGGACTTTCCTCAACATAAAAAGAGTATCTACACAAAACCGACAGCTAATATCAAACTTAACAGTGAGAAATTGGACACTTTCCCTCTGAGACTGGGAATAAGGCAAGGCTGTTCCCTCTTACCACTCCCATTCAATATCATCCTGGTAGACAGAGCTAATCTAGTAAGACAAGAAAAGGAAATAAAAAGTATACAATTGGAAAAGAAGAAATAAAACTGTCTTTATTTGTGACTGCCTACATAGGAAATCTCACAGAATAGACGAATAAGCTCCTAGAATTAATAATGAAGTATAGAAAGGTTGCAAGATACCAGGTTAATATACAAAAGTCAATTGTCTTCCTATACACCAGCAATGAACAATCAAAATTTGGGGGCAAAAACATTTATAATAGCACCCAAAAAATTTTACATATAAATCTAACAAAACTATGTACAGAATCTATATGTGGAAAACTATAAAACTAAAGAAATCAAAGATAAGCTAAATAAATGGAGAAAGATTCCTATGTTCATGGATCACTTCTTCCCAATGTGATTTACAGATGCAACACAATCTCAATCAAAATTCCATAAAGCTATTTTGTAGATATTTGTAAACTGATTCTAAAGCATATATAGGAAGAGAAAAGAGCTATAAAAGCCAATGCAGTACTACAGAAGAACAACACTGGAGAACTCATACTACCTAATTTCAAGACTTACTATAAAGCCAAAGTAATTAAGACAGTATGATATTGGTAAAAGAAAACACATAGATCAACAGAATAGCCAAAACAATGAACCCACACAAATACAGTCAATGGATCTTTGACAAAAAAGTAAAGGCAGTTCAAAAGAGAAAAGACAGTCCTTTCAACAAACAGTGCTAGAAATATTGGGAGTCCATTAAAGAAAAAAAAAAAGAACTGAGAGACCTTACATTGCTCACAAAAATTAACTCAAGAGCAATTACAGAACTGAAAAGGGAAAATGTGAAACTACAAAAATTTCCAGCAGAAAACATAAAAGAAAACCTATGTGACCTTGGGTTTGATGAGTTTATAGATACAACACTAAAAAAATCATACTCCAACTTCTGTTTTTGTTAATGGATCCAATCAGAGCCAGAAGGGACTCCCAACTGCTGAGGAAAGGTAAGCAAGAGACCTTCAGGGGTCTATACTCCCACCACAGACCCCTGGACTCCTAGCCACAGAAGAGCAGCACAGGCCCTGAGTCTAGTAGAGGGAGCTGCCTGGGGTCCACATGACTGCACTGTTCCAGAGAGGGAATTCACACTGGGTCCCATTCTCACCCCAAGCTCCAAGCAGCTGCAGCACTGCATCATTTTGAGAGACCAGTCCCAACCAGATTACAACCTGCCCTGGCACCCAACACCCCTGTCCTTCCACATCCCTGGAGCCCCCGCTTGACATCCTTCTTGTCCTCCCAGAGGGCGGCAGCACAGTGACAACTGGAGGCCCCAGTGGTGTGGCCAGGTTCCCAGCACTCTAGCCCACACAGTGTCCTACACCCTGGGGAACAGCACACCAGGAAGGCTGCCCCCAGAATAAAGGGAGCCCGGGAGCCACCTGCCTAGGGTTGCTGATGGTGGCATGGCCACCACATACCTGCACCCACCTTCAGGGGACCTAAAAACAGGTCCACCGCATCTGATCAATGCCCCTGTGCTCACCTCCCAGGTATCGAAGGAGAGATTTTCAGGAATAAACTGGTGATAAGGAAGGTGGAATAGTACTGAGTTCAGGAGGGTAAACTAGGATGCAGTTGCAGATAGGCAATTCATGACCGAAGCCTCAGTAGAGCAGTTTCCAAGCATCCTAACAGTGAGTCTAAGCCGGGGCCAGCAAACGTTTTGTAAATAGCCAGACAGTAAATATTTCAGGCACTGAGGGCCAAATGGTCTCTGTGGCAACTACTCCACTCTGCCAGTGTGGCAGGAAAACACCATAGACAATATGTAAATGAGAAGCATGGCTATGTTCTAATAAAACTTTATTTACAAAAACAGGTCAAGCCAGATTTGGGCCATGGTCCAGTCTGCAGTTTTCTAACTTGCTGGGAAATAATTACTTTCAGATTCTGCCACCAAATACAGTAATCCTTGTTAGATCAACAATTTTGTTTGCAAAATTCCACTACTGCATTTAGATGTACGCCCATATGTATTTTCCCTAACTGTGAAGATTTAAATGCAAATGTACTGGCATTTTGAATCACTATTAATGGAGACAACAGAAAAAAGAAAGACCTAGATATTGGTAAGAAAAAAAGGACATAAAACAAAAGGTAGAGCAGTGGAAGGTTTTGGATTACAGTCCTGAGTAGGAAATAAAAGACAAAACAAACCCAAACCTTAAAATGCATTTTAGAATCTATTAGGAGGTAAAGAACAAGCTGGATTAGAGTAGCTCTGCTGAATTCTGGTGAGGTCTCGTATAAAGTTACCATGGGTGGCGCTACAAGATATCTAACTCTATGTGTTAGGGAATAAGTTTGAAATAGGACGAATTCATTGGATTTAAAAAGTTTATTCACAGGTTTTTTTTGTTTTTGTTTTTGTTTTTTGAGACAGAGTCTCACTGTGTTGCCCGGGCTAGAGTGCCGTGGCGTCAGCCTAGCTCACAGCAACCTCAAATTCCTGGGCTCAAGCAATCCTTCTGCCTCAGGCTCCCAAGTAGCTGGGACTACAGGCGTGCACCACCATGCCCGGCTAATTTTTTCTATATATTTTTAGTTGTCCAATTAATTTCTTTCTAATTTTTAGTAGAGATGGGGTCTCGCTCTTGCTCAGGCTGGTCTCGAACTCCTGACCTCAAACAATTCGCCCGCCTCGGCCTCCCAGAGTGCTAGGATTACAGGCGTGAGCCACCGCGCCCGGCCTATTCACAGGTTTTTAATTCAAGCATCAAATTCTCCAGGTTTTTTAAACCCAGTGGACCCTGAAAGCCAACAATTTAGTCATGGGTCAGACAGCGAAGAGATGGGAAGAAAAGCAAAGACTTTATTTACTATGCACAAACACAGAACAAAACAAATTTACAATTATCATGTGCATAATGTAGGAGAATCTGAAAATTAAACTGCAAGAAAGAAAAAGAAAAGCAGAAATTAATTAAATAGTGCCCATTACTAATTAAAGATTTGTAAAACATTACTAGTATTCTCTATTCAATATGATTTCTTTAGTCTTCTTATTTAATGAACATAATATTTAGAAGGGCTTTCATTGATTCGCTACAATTCCCAACTTTGATCTAAATTTTCCTTTAAGGTACTAAATTCTTCTAACTTGACTTTGTCCTACCACATGGATTTCGTAGGATATAACACTTACTTTTGATTAAAAAACAAAAACAAAACCACTGTGTTCAAATTGCAATTCTATTAAATGGGAACTTCTGAAGAGACAGGCAGGTGGTAGTTTTGTGGACTTCTCTGCTTCCCTCTTAAACAGGAGGAAGTTCTAGAAAATTAGGCGCTCTCTATCTTTCCTTCAATTCCTGTCCTCAATCCTACACCCAGAAAATGACATCTGAGAGTCCAAAACAATCATCGCCTTTACCCTGGGAAAAATGACGAAATATACTTAAATTGTCATGAGTTATACAGTTATAAATATATGAATAATTAGAAATTTTCCAGTGTTTACCAGATATTTTCAAAGTACATAAAGTCAAAAGATAATAATTTTCTATCATGAGCCAGGAACAGAAGAGAAATATTCTTTATGGTAATATAAATCCTTAAATAGTTAGCTTTGAAAGTCTATGGAGTCAACAGACAAGGGTGAGTAAAAATGAAGCAAAGGCTTCCTTGAGTCCCTGGACCAAGTTGGAGTCTCCCTATATCTTGTGACAAGATGTCTGGCATATCCCCCTCAGGTTTTTAATACAGATAAACACATATATATAGAGATCTTTTCCTTTTAATTTTTTTTTACAAGCTCCAGAACTAGAAAAATATCTCAATAGAAAGCCTCTAAAACCGGTAAAGATAAAGCTAACAAACTCCAAGAGTTGCTCAAAATTTATTTACAAGATTTTTTTTTTATTTCAGCATATTATAGGGGTACAGATGTTTAGGTTACGTATGTTGCTCTTGCCCCCCCTCCCCCCAAGTTCGAGTTTCAAATATGTCCATCCTTCGGGTGGTGCACATTGCACTCTTTGTGTATGCATATACCTGTCCCCTCCTCCCTCCTCCCCCCTCCCCCTCCCCCTGCCCAACATCAAATAGATGTTATTCTTATATGTGCACTTATATTTACATGATTTTTAACATGTCTAACACGTAAAACATTTTTCCCCCACTGGGTGGCTGGAGAAAGGAAAGGTGCAAATGGCTGAATATAAATGGTATCTATTTCAATCCAATATCTCAGACCATGAAGGAACTAATGACATAAATTTTTTTATTCCTATAAAGGTAGCAAATGAGTTTTTTTCACATATACTATCTTCTTATGGACCTGGGTCGAAGGAGCAATTTATCTTGCCATAAATCAAACAGAGCCCATAAACAGTTTCTACTGTCTTCATTTCCCAAATGCACTAATAAAGGTTTTCAAATGTCAATTTGAGAAAGTGCTCCCTTCTTTCTAGTTTCAATGAGCCAAAGAAATTAGCTTCTGATCATTTTCTTTAATTTCCCTTTCCTTCAAACTCTTCTTTTCATAAATCAAACAGAATGATTCTCATAAAAGGATTCAATTCTACTCTCCAAAATGGTAATAGCTAAGCTAACAATTTTAACAGAAGTCGTGAGATGAATGGCCTTGAATGATTCCATTTGGAGGAACTCTCCCAGGTGACAGGAAAAAATGGCATTGGTCTCCCAGTGACAGGGACCTGATGACTTCTTTGTTACTCATTCGTGACAATGGGTCTCAATCATTTTAAACCTCAAATCACTTTTGATAAACATGAAACTTTTTCTTTTAATGCTATTTGAAATTTCAAAGTAAATATCATTAAAAATAAATTGAGAGCAATGGTTATTTTTGAAAATATCTGTTTAGACCACCTGGGTACCCTTTGAGTGTCCTACCCCAATGCTCTGCCAAGTGAAAATCCATGATCTATACAAACTAGAACAAATAAAAATAACTCTACCTCTTAAATAAACCTTAGCTCCAACTTGGGTCTAGAACCGAGACTAATTTTTTTTTTTAAGTCTTACTAGCAACACTCTACTGAATGAGTATAAAGAATATACACATACATCACAATAACCCAAGAATCCTGAGGCACTGGTAAAACCATTATTCCAGAAATTAAAAATAAAACATACCTCTACTAAGATAAAAATCAACTCTTACATTTTCATCTCTACCTATACATCCACGTTCACATCTTCCCCACTTCAAGCCAATTGACAAATAACCACCAAACAAACCTCAAAGCCTTCTAGAAGTCTCCCTCTCAAGATGCCATTCGTTCTCTTTCTTGCAAACATTATTGCAATCTGCCTTCCATCACCGCTAAACCATTGAGATTACTTTGGTAACAGTGACCTCCTATATATGTCAAATATTTGGGTTGCTTTTTTTTTTGTGTCCAAATTAATTGATCTCTTCCTTTATCTTCGATAGTTCCTTCTTTCTAATTTCTATAGGTTCACTTTGCTGTCACTTGTTTAACTTTTGCATTTAATGCTTAGTTTACTGAAGATAGATTGCTAGTCACCTAAGCACTCCTATTCTCCCCCACTTCCTTATACGCAAAATGCCTGAGCTGCTTGATGCAATAATGTATAGTCATCCCTTGGTATCGGTAGGGGATTGCTTCCAGGACCCTCACAGATACCAGAACACAAATGCTCAAGTCCCTTAAATAAAATTGCGTAGTATTTGCATATAACCTACACACATCCTCCCATATACTTTAAACCATCTCTATACATGTACTTCCATATACAATACAAATGCTATGCAGTCATTATGCCATAGTTTTTATTTGTATTATTTTTATTGTTGTATTGATATTTTATCCCCCCACCCCCCTGAATATTTTCAATCTGTGGTTGTTTGAATTTGCAGATATGGAATCCGTAGATACAGAAGGCTGACTGTACTCTGCTAAGAGTACATTTCTCAGCCCTCTAGCAGGCTGTGGCTAAGGAACTAACTTCTGGCCAACAAGAGTAAACAGAAGAGTTATGCAAATCATCTTAAAAGAAAGGAGATGTACCTTCTTGTACCCATTCTTGGACTGCCTACTCAAAATGAAGGCTAAAATGCCAACATGATGGCTGGAGCTCTAGCAACCACTATGAACCATTAAGGTAACTTCAGAATGAAAGTCATACACTGAACGTCAAAACGTCAAGGCAGAAAGGAATCTGAGTCTTTGATGACACTGTGAAGCTACCACATCAGCCCCTGGTTCACCTACATTCAGGCTTCTGTGATGTTAGAAGAAAAGACATTTCTAACCTGATAACCCACTCACTATTTTGGGATCTCTATTATTAATATATGCAGCTAATCTGAATCCCAAGTGATACAATTCACCTTTGGTTCAATTCTGGATACTATTATGTACTGTTATCTTATTTTCACTATTTTGTAAGTAACTATAATTATAGTTTTGACTTCCTTTCATCTAATGAAAATTAAAAGTTATTCTTCTGAATACTAAGTGGTTAGGCTTTGTTTATACTTTTGTTGGTCTTGCCACATGGTGCTCAGTGGCAGCAGCCTATAAATGTTACAGCTTTATTTGTTTATTTTCTGTCTCTCCTACCAGAGAACAGGGGTCTTATCTGCCCTATTCACTGGTCCCCAGGGGCTAGAATAATCTTTACCAGATACTAAGCACTCAATAAATGTTTGTTGAGTGAATGAATACAGTTTGCATAGTTTAGATATTTTGAACATTTGTTCATGGTCCAGTATATTAAATTTTAAGCAAAAATAAGATAGCACCATAAAGTTAAAAGTATAAGGGAAAACTGTTAAGTTTGAGAGAAAGGTAATCCATCATTATAAAGAAATAACAGAGTAAGACTGTGTCATAGGATAGAAAAATACTCACGTTGCAAAAGAGATAAAGTTCCACATATAGTATGATTACAACTATGTGCCCCAAATTCAAATTTATGCCTAGGTAATATAAAGATAATAAATGAGAATATAAAAATGCTCCAGTAAATACTATAAATTTTAAAAATGCGATTGAAAATCTAATGGGCAACAGGAAGACATTCAGAAAAAATGACCATAGGAAACACATACCCAACACATTTCAGGAATCATCATATCACTAGTTAATTAAAAATGATGAAATAATATTACAGTCATCTCCTAGTTAAGAGTAATAATCTGTTCTTGAAATTTGACATTATGCATATAAATGCTAAATGAAGCATATTTGCCATTATTTTAAATGGGAAAAATTAAAATTTGTTATACATAATCTCAAAACCTCCAAAGAGTTTCTTAAAATGAAAATAAAACAGGGTAAAATGCTTATGTGAAATAAGCACATTGTGTTCGTCTCTCACTATGTAAAACTGCATCCTGATCTAACAACTGAAAACAAACAAACAAGGTTAACAGCAACTGCTCAATACAGGAAAGTGACCTCTCTCAGTGCTGGCACCACCAAGAAGCAAATCCCCCTCAGTGACATTTAGGCTTTACGAATCATCCACATCTGACTCTGATGATTATATCTGTAATGCCATTCAAGACTTTTCCTGCATATGATTTTGTTTAAAATGCTGTATTACATTTTTGGAAGATAAATATAAATTTTGCCTTTGTAAATATCAATTGAAAACATTGTATTGAAAGACTTCTCTGTTGTATAAAGTTTACATATTAAAGACAAAATGGTGTTCTACTAGACAACCAACAACTCACAGGGAGATGATCTGTAGGGTATGCCTGTATTTGGAAGAGAAGTCTGTTCCCATACCCTTCAGACAATCTGATTATATATGAATCAAAAGTCAAAAGGTAGAAAAAATTCTATTAACTTGTGGATAGCCAGATCTTCAAAACTGTTTGTCACTTTTTTTTTTTTTTGAGTAGTTGTATGTCACTGCTACTCAAGCCACAACCTACTTAGAGCTGACCTTAATACACAATTAGCTTCATATAAAAGATACTTTTCTCAAATGAAAACCAGGCTTTGGTCCTGAAAGTCACCCTCTCAAAACACAACACTACTCTGTGTATTTGGTCATCTAGACCACCAAGTTCTAATAATTTTTACTGAATAAACTGTCTGCTGCTACACTAGTGACCCATATAAAATTTCAGCAAACTTTTAAAGATAAAATATAAATTGTTTTTCTGTAATGCTCTCATAGGTTTTGTTTGTTTTTAACGGAAACTGGAAAACATAAGAAAATACTATCCATGACTCAATAGTTATACATTTATTAGAAATGTTCTTGTTCCAGTTTTTAAATTTAAAAACATTATCTAATTAGTATACACATCAAAAAATGCTTTTTCAGCTTTTGTCAAATGACTGAATGTTTTTAGAATCCCAGAATTATTTTAATGGATTTTTAAAACCTCTGTTGGTGTGCCAGGCATTATCAACTTGTGAATAGCTAGATCTTTAAAACCATTTCTCCTTTTGGATTAGCGTAGATTTGTTTTTTACCATGAAAGCCAACGAGCCTCCCTCCCAACACTCCAGCTGTATCTGCTGTCATTCCAGTCCGTACCCTACCCCGGTGCTCTTGGATTCCAGCACAGCTGAACTGCTGAACAAGCCACATGTGCTCTTCCAAATCTCCAAGCTCTGTTCTTGTTTCCCCAACTGGGAAGGTGCCTTAGGAATCAGTGTTGGCTCTCGAGGGGCACTGAGCAGCTAGGGGACCAGCTCCATAGCATTCTGTCACATTTAAGTTTAAACCAAGTGAATGAATCATGCGCCAAATAATAACTGATTTTTAAGTCTATCACCTCTTGCAGGAAGACTTTTCTGATTCCAGCAACTCTCATTATGCTCTTTGTAGCCCTTGTGCATACCAATAACTCAGCACTTGTCACCACGTGTTGAAATTGTCTATTTGTCCCCAAAAGATTACAGTTCCTCTAAGGAAGAGACCACATCCTAGCTGTAATTATTAATATATCCGCCTGCCTAGCACAGGACTTGAAACATAGTAAGCCTGATGTAAGAACTGGCTGAAATGATGATTCCAGGCTGGTGCGAAGGTAGTGAGTTATCTCACTCAATTGTTCATAGTCAGTTACAGACTGAACTCTGTGTTCTACTACTTTACCCTCTTCTCGCTACTGCACTTGACTAATCTTAAAAAAAAGAAGAAGAAAATGATGATTCCAAAGTCTCCAAAATATTGAGAGTCACTTGTAACCAAAAATTATTCTAAGAGGCCACTAATTAACTCTGAGCCGATTTTGTTAATAAGAGCACTAACATTAAGTCCATATGCCAACCATTGTACTAAGAGTCTTACATCTTACACATGTTATCATTTAATTCTAAAACAGAATCCGGCCAGTTAGAAACTACTTTATGGGGGAGAAAACAAAGGCCTTACAGAGACTCAGTAGATTGGCCAAGACCACGTAGCTGGTGTGATGCCATGGTGGAGTCCAACACCTCCACTCTGTTCCCTTTCTGAGGAGTAGAAAGAACCCCTGCTGGGGTTCCAGTCAAATACTTTGACTAGATAAACACCAGCTGTAAAATCAATCTCTGCTTGAAAGCTTCCAGAGGGGAAAACAAAAAACAATCGGAGATGGAATATGAAAGAAAAAAAATCAATGTTTTTCAGTAACCACTGTGCCAAACAGTGATCAAACAACAAATTCAAGATGAGCAATAACTAGTATAAATCTTGGGAAATCATTTTATGTGTTGGTTAGAAAATCTAGAAAAAACAAATATATGTAATGTTGAAGAAATAAGAGCTCAAAATGAAAATTTCTGTACATGAGACAATTAACATATCCTATTTATAACCCACCATGATCTGATTTATATCATATTTCTGCTCTCTGGTAGGGGATTTTTAGCTTCTACAATACCTTTTGTGCTTTGTTCAAGCTCCAGTAACAATTTTTAATACTAGAAAGATCACTATAAAATTTGCAATTCTTTTCCCTAGAAAAGCAGTCTTTTGGGAACAGCTTCTGAGAGTTGTCCTTTCTAAAAATCAGTAACACACTGAAAAGGTACCAGGAAGAATACAGCTAAAGGTATCCCTCCATCCCAAGGTCAAAAAGAATTCAATGTGTGAATGTACAGTAATTTATTTAACTGGTTTCCTACTGATGGATATTTTGTTTGCTTCTAGTCTTTTGTTATTATAAATAATGCTGTAATGGCTGTACACAGTGGCTCATGCCTGTAATTCTAGCACTTTGGCAGGCCAAGGCGGGAGGATTGCTTGAGTTCAGGCCTTCAAGACCAGCCTAAGCCCTAAACAAGAGTGAGACCCCATCTCTACTAAAAATAGAAAAAATTAGCCGAGTCCTGTAGCACACGTCTGTAGTCCCAGCTACTTCGGAGGCTTAAGCAGGAGGATCGCTTTAAGCCTAGGAGTTTGAGATTGCTGTGAGCTACGCTGATGCCACGGCACTCTAGCCCAGGCAACAGAGTGAGAATCTGTCTCTAAAAAAAAAAAAAAAAAAAAAAGCCATGATGAATCTTGTATACATTTTACTTTATGTGGATATGAGTATGTCTCAGTATAAATTACTAGATAAGAACTGTTCCCTTCTGCCTCAGCCTCCCAAGTAGCTGAGACTACAGGAATGCACCACCATGACCTCTTGTTTATTCTATATAGCCCAAGGTGGAGACAATCATTCTGGAAACATGAATACCAGGATGCATGCATTCTTACATTAATTTCACAAATATTTAATAAACACATGCTGCAGGCAAAGCACTATTCTAGGCATGGAGGATGTAGCAGAGAATGAGACAATGTCCCTTCTTTCACAAGCTTACATTCTAGTTGAGGGGAAAACAATGAAAACACAAGTCTGATGGTGATGCATGCATGCTATGGAAAACACAAGCAGGGAAGAGGGCTAGGAAATGCTGCTGAGGAGGGGTATTATTTTACATAGGATGCTCAGGGGATAACTCTGATAAGGTGATATTTGAGTGGAGTCCTAAAGGAAATGAGAAAACAAACCACATCAGTGTTAGGAAAATACTATTATAGACCGAAAGAATAACTTCTAAAAATCTAGACAAAGGCAAACAACCAATGGAGAAACAGGTAAGGTAGGGAAAGGCTATTTTAAAAATGGCCAAAAACATGAAAAAATGATCACCCACTCATCAGAGGAATGCAAAACAAAACCTCAAATCAAATTTGCAAAATGTAAAAAACAGATAATACCAAGTATTCAAGAGGACAGAAAATGGAAACCCTAATACGCTAGTCTCCAAAGTACAATCATGTAGGAAAGTACTTTGTGAAAATCTAGTCAAGCTGACAATGCTGATGCGTTCATTCTATGATCCAGCAATCTCTAATCATAAGTATGGACCCTAAAGAAACCATTGTCCATGTACACATAGAGACACTCTCAATAATGTTCATTGCAGGAATGAAAACTGCAGAACAACCCAATGCCCATCTGCAGGAGAATGGATGGAATGCTATCACACAGAGAAGTTACAAAGTCGCAAAAGCTAAATGTATCAATATGAACAACTCTCACACACAGAGTTTAAACAAAAAACAAGTTACAGGGAGGAGGAAATGGAAGGGGTATTGTTTAATAGGTACTAAGTTTCATTCAGTTCAGGAAGAAAAAGTTCTGGAGATGGTGGTGGTGATGTTGCCCAACATAGAGAGCATTCAGTTTCAAAAACATGTTGCTGCATGTTGAGGTTTGTTCCTTTTTTTTGTTATCTAGTATTTCATTGCACGAATATACAAGTTATTCAGCCATTCCCTGTTGGCAGGCATTTGGATTATTTCCAGATTTTAGCTAGTATAAGACAATGCTGTTATCGCTTATAAAACCAGATTTTAGTTTTGTCTACTTAAGGAAATTATATAAAATGCTATTGTGACATATATTGGTTTGTATCTGGCTTCTTTCAATGAATTTGATGTTTGTGAGATTCATTCATGCTGTTCTATGTAGCTGTAGGAGCTCCAGTGGTACAACTGGTTAGCGCATGGTACTTAATACGTAGCTATAGATACAGCTTTATGAACATTTTCCACTGTATAAACAAAGCTGAATACTAAATCCTATCCTGACTAGATTAAAGAACTGAGATTTCAGCAATTAGACCAAAAAAGAACAGGAAAATATACATAAATATTTTTACATCCTAAGGAACTAACAAGCATGGCACTAAAAGTAGTAACATTCATCAGGTGACGGGCAGGTGGCGGGGAGGGGATGGGTATATTCACACCTAAAGGGTGCTGTGCGCACTGTCTGGGGGATGGGCATGCTTGTAGCTCTGACTCAGGCAGGGCAAAGGCAATATATGTAACCTAAATATTGGTACCACTGTAATATTCTGAAATAAAAAATTAATTAATTTAAAAATAAATGATAATACAATAAAAATAATACAAATTTAAGAAAAAAAGTAGAATTTGCAAAGACAAAGATTACTAGATCTTGAAAAAAAGTTGGAAGACTTATACTATTCGATTTCAAAACTTAAAATTAACCCTGATGAGACTTCTGGTTTCTCGTCCAGCAGGTAAGAAGCTATCAAGTTACCACTCCGTCCTAACAACAAGTAAAAGGCTTAAGAAACTGAAAAATCAACAATTCTTAGCAGATCCTGCAGAGAAGTGAGGTCACAGAGCAAACCTGCAGCCCTCAAAATCGGAAAGAGAGGCAAATACAGAGAATCACAACTTACAGAAGCAGAAACCCATGAGCAGACACTTCTGCAGGAACCAGAGCCAGGACAGGGAAACCCAAACTGTAATCGGCAATTACTGGAGCCTCAGTGTGGCTGAGACATAAAGCTCCAGGTGGACACAGTCATAGGGGCCCCATACTTTCATGAGTTCTACCTCCTAGAGCTCTACAAGATTCTTACAGTGTACACAGAAGAAAAATCTCCTTAAGCTTCCAGCAAGGGAGGGCGGCGGTGGGGGGCGGGGGGCGGGAAGGAACGATTTTGAAATATGCCAGAGCATTCTGTTAACAAGATCTGCTCTCGGGAGAAACTATTTAACCAGAACCGAACCTGCTGAGGTTTTATCAGAGCCCAGGTGCCCAGGAGGAAAGAGAAACACCCAACTTCAGCTGGCAGCAGCCTTCCAGGAAAGAAAAGGGGAATATCCACCTCCAGTCTACTATAGCCATCCTGTCTTGCCTAGGGGACAGAAAAAAAACTGAGAAATACTTGTGAAGTTCATAGTCCAGAGGTACAGGCTCACTAAAAGACTGAGATCTAATGACACAACTACAGAAGGCTTCCCCTCCACCGACACCTTCCCAACACAATACTAAAGGCCTAATTACAAAGTTCCTTTTACTCAGTACATCATGTCTAGCTGACAAGAGAAAGTCACAGTGCATACTAAAAAGCAAAAAACAAGACTGGGCGTGATGGCTCACGACTGTAATCTTGGCACTTTGGGAGGTCGAGGCAGGAGGATCACTTGAAGTCAGGAGTTCAAGACCAGCGTGGGCAACATAGAGAGACCCCTATCTCTACCAAAAAAAAAAAAAGTAGCCAGGTTGGTGGCATGTGCCTGTGGTCCTAGCTATTCAGGAGGCTGAGATGAGAGAATTGCTTGAACCCAGGAGTTCAAGGTTACAGTGAGCTACAGTCATGACACTGCACTCCAGCCTGGGTGACAGAGCAAGACTCTCTCTCTAAAAAATAATAACAATAATAATTTATCATTAATCGGCTATAATCATCTAAAACGCTTTATTGAAATCTCAGTGATTTTAGGCGTTACTAAATAGTTCTTATATTTGCTTCATGGACGATTCATTTTTTCATCTTATAGCAATTTCCTGCTTGCTCTTTTATAAAACCCCACAATTATGTACATAATTCAAGATATTATTTTATTAATATAGATATATCCTCTTCTCTTTTTTTGGTAGCGTCTTATGTGAACCACCCTCACAGTGCTAATGAGTACCATAATGTTCAGTCTATGGACAGTGTGTGTTGGCCTGCTCCCAACCAGATCCCTCCTGTGTCCACACCGGTAACTGAACTTTCTCGAATTTGTTCCCTTGCTGGAATGCCACAACCAGATTTCTCCTTTCTTAGGACACCACAGGTATAGTATACTACTGTTCCATTTATATAAATTCTTCAACTGTAGCTTAAATAAAATCTTGAATGAAAATATGTGGCTAGAAAAAAAATACAATGGGGGTGATTTTTTAAAATGTCATAAGCAAGATATTATCCTTCTCACTCTGGCTATTCCATTTATACATAACCAGAGCGCTCAGATAGGCTGACAGACATGAACCTGGGCAGCAAGTAGCTTGGCAAGATTCTTCAGACTAACAGAGATAGGGATCTTGGTCTACAGTAGCGGTTTTCAAATTTTTTGGTCTCAGAAACTACCCCCCTTTTTTGGAGGACCCCAAAGAACTTTTATTTACTTCTGTTATGTCCGTATTTACTATATTAGAAATTAACACTGAAAAAATTAAATGTTTATTTAATTCATTGTTTATTAAAATGACTTTTCCAAAAATTTTAGTGAGAAGAGTGGTATTGCTCTACATTTTTAAAATCTTTTCCACCACTAGACTCTTATTCTCTTGTGATATGTTGTTTTGGTAGAAATACATGGCCTGAGATACATAGTTGGGAAAATGAGGAGAATTTTAATAGCATTTTCAGATAGTTATGGCTATTCTTTGATACTACACTAAAAAGTAGTATTTTCTTTAAGATCAGTTACAGTATGAAATCTGAAACTGTATCAGTGAACTTCTTGTCTTCTATATACTTATAAGAAAATGACAAATGAGAAAAGGCAATGAGAAACAGGGCAAATAGCATCTTAATATTATTATGAAAATAGTGGAGTTTTTTTGGCCAGGCATGGTGGCTTACACTTGTAATCCTAATACTCTGGAAGGCCAAGGCAAGAGGATCGTTCAGGAGTTCGAGACCAGTCTGAGAAAGTGCGAGACCCCGTCTCTACTAAAAATAGAAAGAAATTAGCTGGACGACTGAAAATATATATAGAAAAAATCAGCCGAGCATGGTGGTGCATGCCTGTAGTCCCAGCTACTCGGGAGGCTGAGGCAGTAGGATCGCTCGAGCTCAGGAGTCTGAGGTTGCTGTGCGCTAGGCTGACGCCTCGACACTCTAGCCTGGACAACAGAGCGAAACTGTCTCAAAAAAAGAAAAAAATTAACTCAAATTGGATCACAGACCTAAATGTAAGACCTAAAACTGTAAAACTCTTAGAAGAAAACATAGGGCAAATTTTTTTTTTTTTTTTTTTTTAGACAGAGTCTCGCTCTGTTGCCCAGGGTAGAGTGTCGAGGCGTCAGCCTATAGCACAGCAACCTCAGACTCCTGAGCTCGAGCGATCCTACTGCCTCAGCCTCCCGAGTTGCTGGGACTACAGGCATGCACCACCATGCTCGGCTGATTTTTTCTATATATATTTTCAGTCGTCCAGCTAATTTCTTTCTATTTTTAGTAGAGACGGGGTCTCGCACTTTCTCAGACTGGTCTCGAACTCCTGAGCTCAAACAGTCCATCCGCCTCTGCCTCCCAGAGTGCTAGGATTACAGGCATGAGCCACTGTGCCTGGCCAATATGACAGAATTTTTACAACATTAGATTTGGCAGTGATTTCCTGGATATGACACCAAATGCACAGGCAACAAAAGAAAAAAATAGAAAAATTGGACTTAATGAAAATTTTAAAATTTTACACATCAAAAGACAATAACGAGAGTAAAAAAGGCAATAACGAGAGTAAAAAAGGCAAACCATACAATGGGAGAAAGTATTTCCTGATGATATATCTAATAAGGAATTAATATCCAGAATATATAGAGAATTAATATCCAGAATATAATATCCAGAAAACCCCAGTGTAAAAATGGGCAAAGGTCTTGAGTAGACATTTCTTCAAAAAAGACATACAAATGGCCAACAAGCACATGAAAAGATAGGCAACATCCCTCATCATTGGAGAAACGCAAATCAGATCCACAATGAGATATCACCTCACACCCACTAGTGTGGCTACTATCAAAAAAAAACAAAAAAAGGTAAGTGTTGGTGAAATTATGGAGAAATTAGAACCCTTGTACATAGTTTGTGGGAATGTAAAATGGTACAGGTGCTATGGAAAACAGTATGGTGGTTCCTCAAAAAATTAAAAATAGAATTACCCTGTGATCCAATATTCCACTCATGTGTATATACCCAAAAGAATTGAAAACACAGTCTCAGAGACATATTTGTACACCCATGATCATAGTAGCATTATTCAAAACAGCTAAAATGTAGAAGGATAAATGGATAAGCAAGATGTGGTATACGCATACATTGAAATATTATTGAGCCTTAAAAAGGAAGGAAATTCTAACATATACTACAACATGGATGAACCTTGAGAGCTTTATGATAGATGAAATAAACCAGCCACAAAAAGACACACATCGTATGATTCCACTTATATAAGTATTTAGAACAGTCAGAATCACAGAAATGGGCAGTAGAATAGTAGAATAGTGTTTGCCAGGGATTGGGAGAAGGAAGAAGTGGGTAGTTATTGTTTATTGGGTATAGAGTTCAGTTTTGTTTTTTTTTTTAATTTCAGAACATTATGGGGGTACAAACGCTTTGGTTACATAAATTGCCTTTGCACCACCCAACTCAGAGCTACAAGCATGCCCATCCCCCAGACAGTGTGCACCACACTCATTAGGTGTGTTTACCCATCCCCTACTCCTCCCCACCTTCCTGACACCTGATAAATGTTACTTCCGTATGTGCACTTAAGTTTTGATCAATAAATACGAATCTAATGGTATGTGTGGTGTTGTACTTTGCTTTAGAAGAATGGGCTCCAGCTCAATCCAGGATAATACAAGAGGTATCAATTCACCATTTTTTTTTATAGCTGAGTAGTACTCCATGGTATACATATACCACATTTTATTAATCCACTCATGGATTGATGGGCACTTGGGTTGTTTCCACATCTTTGCAATTGTGAATTGTGCTGCTATAAACATTCGAGTGCAGATATCTTTTTTATACAATGTGTTTTTTTCCTTTGGGTAGATACAAGTATAGGGATTGCTGGATCAAATGGTAGTTCTACTTTTAGTTCTTTAGGTATCTCCATTTTACTTTCCATAGAAGTGGTACTAATTTGCAATCCCACCAGCAGTATATGAATGTTCCTGACTCTCTGCATCCACACCAACATTTGTTGCTTTGGGGCTTTTTGATAAAAGCTATTCTCACTGGAGTTAAGTGATATCTCGTGGTTTTGATTTGCATTTCCCTGATGATCAGAGATGTTGAGCATTTTTTCATGTTTGTAGGCCATTAGTCTGTCTTTTGAAAAGTTTCTGTTCATGTCCTTTGCTCACTTTTTAATGGGGTTATTTGGTTTTTTTCTTGCTGATTTTCCTGAGTTCTGTATTGATTCTAGTTATCAGCCCTTTATCAGATATATAACATGCAAATATTTTCTCCCATTCTATAGGTTGTCTGTTCACTCTAATGATAGTTTACCTGGCTGTGCAGATGCTTTTTAATTTGATTAGGTCCCATTTATTTATTTTTCTTATTGCTATGATTGCTTTTGGGGTCTTCTTCATAAATTCTTTGACTAGGCCGATGTCTATAAGAGTTTTGCCAACATTTTCTTCTAGAATTCTTATGATTTC